>VZUI01064970.1:0-18815 GCA_013401135.1 Cettia cetti | reverse complement strand
CTATGGTTAAAAAAAAAAAAAAAAAAAAAAAAATCCTGAGGATTGCATAAGACATCTGTGAAAGCCATACTGTGCAAGTCTTTTCTCTGTATCCTGTTCTTTTTGCCAGAATCACACAGAGAAGTATAGCTTTTGCATCCTCCCCACTTTACCCAGAGTAGTAAATTCCGAAGTCTAATACAAATATCCAAAGGAATAAGACAAGAAGGACCTGTGGGGCAGTACGTCATGCTCATCTGATGTTTTTTTTCTTCTAGTAGTGCAGCTATTGATGTTGTGTGGGACCACCAATAAAAACTGGACCAAATGTTTTATCTACTGGAGTAAATGCTGATACTCACCCATATGGGGAGCAGGCACCAAGAACCTGTGAAACAAGTGCTACAAAACACATAGCTATATTTAGAAGAGATTTTTATATACCACCTACATGACAGAGCATGAAGTATTGATTTCAAACTCTTTAATCATTCATCTTGTGGAAAATCCCCACAAAGAAATACTTTGTGAGGAAGTCTCCAACAGGATGGATACACAGTCACAAAAATATGGCAACAAATTTATAAGATGATAAATCTAATGAATGATAAACTACCTGTTCAGGATATAACAGTCTCCATGTTACATTTTATGACCAGAAAAACATTTGCAAGAAAAACACTGACATACTTAGAGTTTTGAAAAATTACCCTCATGAGCATCCAGTAGGATACAAATAATTCCCTAGAGCACCATGAGTTCTAACATCCTTTAAAGAACAACAATGGATTAACCTTTTAATGTATGTCACAGGTAAATTATGATCTGTTAACTGAAGTACTAGATTTTAGCACAATCAGATGCACTTGATTTCAAATAAAAATTGTCTTAGAAGTACACTAAAGTAGGAAAATGAGAAAATTTCATGAATTGAAGAACTTTGATTTGACCTACTTGAATATATGCACTGTAACAGTCTTGTTCTGCAGTACACAAAAGTTCCTGGCAAAGTAAAGCTTTTGCAGATCTCACTTCGGTAAAACTAAGTAAAAAGGAAAATTTATTTCTTCTTTCTCTCTCTCTTGCTTCATTCACCATCTATCTCAAACTCTAAATGGCAGAGAGGGATATGGGGTAAATTAGGCATATAAATTAGCCAAATGAAGATTACACAACACGTTATGTGCACAAAATTAATGACACCCACTTGAAGTGTTTAGTCAGGAAGTGTAAATAAGAAGTTTTGAGACCTTTATCAGTACATCTTTGACAAACTCTACTGAAGATATAGAAACTATATACTCAAAGGTTTATAATTTAGATGATTCTGCCTGGATGTTCCTTAGATTGGCACATTCATCTGTCTTATTTCAGGACTGTTCTTTCTGCCTCTTAAGTAATCTTGATGCCAGTGGTACAGTTCTAGTAAGTAGTGATTTGTGAGAAGAGGAGATAACTGAACATTTTGCAGAGACACTTCTTTACCATTCATTCAGTATTTTTTCTTTTGACTGTAAGTTAAAATAAAAAATCTGCTTGGAACAAAGAATAGATGTGAATCCTCTGTTCCACCCGCCTGGGCAGCCCATTCCACTGCCCAGTCACTCCTTCTGTGAAGAACTTCTCCCTAATACCCAACCTAAACCTCCCCTGGCACAGATTAAGACTGTGTCTTCCTGTCCTGTCACTGGTTGCCTGGGAGAAGAGACCAATCTCCACCTGGCTACACCATTCTTTCAGGGAGCTGTAGAGAGTGATAAGGTCACCCCCAGCTCCCTCAGTCACTCCTTATAGAACTTGTTCCAGACCATTGTCGAGGTCCATTGCCCTTCTCTGGAGACACTCCAGCATGTCACCATCCTTCCTAAACTGAGGAGCCAGAACTGGACACAGGACTCAAGCTATGGCCTAACCAGTGCCAAGTGCAGGGGAAGAACTGCTTCCCTGATTCTGCTGGCTACACTATTGCTGACACAGGCCAGGATGTCATTGGCCTTCCTGGCCACCTGAGCGCACTGCTGGCTCAAGTTCATCCTGCTTTCAACCAGTACCCTCAGGTCCCTTTCTGCCTGGCTGCTGTTCAGCCATTCTGTCCCCAGTTGACTGTGTTGCAGGCGGTTGTTGGAGGAAAAGTGCACTTGGTATTGCTAAACCTCATATTATTTGATTTAGCCTATCTATCCAGTCTGTCCCTCTGCAGAGCCCTCTTTCCCTCCAGCAGATCAACACTTGCACCCAGTTTGGTGTCATCTGCTGTGGGCCAGATATTTCTGAGCCTGAGAATTGCTAGCTCTTCCCAAGGGAAACTTTTCAACAGTTTTCCTTTTCCCAAACAAATTTGTGTAAATAACTACCTTTTCCTATAACATTTCCAAGTAAACAATGTTTCTTTCCCATAACAACCTCTCTCCCAGGTGTTGTTTGCTATTTCTGTTACTTAACATGGAGAGAGGCATCAATCTTATGGACCAATAACGTGCCTTTTTAGCACAGCACGTTATAAAAAGGCTGAATGAATTGTAAATAAAGCCTTCTGATTCTCTTCTGCCTTCTGACTGGGGTCAGGCAACTTTATTTTTTGTCCTACTGTGACAATCTGCAAACTTGCTAATGGTGAACTCAATCCCCTCATCCAGATCATCAATAAAGGTATTAAACAGGACTGGGCCCAATCCTAGAGAGACGCCACTAGTGACCAGACACCAACTGGATGCAGCACCAATCCCCACCACTCTCTGAGCCCCAGCCAGTTCTTAACCCAGCAAAGAGTACACCTGTCCAAGCCATGGCCTGCGGGTTGTCCAGGTAGACAACATCCACAGCCTTTCCTGCATCCACGCGGCAAGTCACCTGGTCACAAAAGAAGATCAGGACAGTCAAGCATGACCTGCCCCTCCTAAACTCATGCTGCTTGGGTCTGATCCCCCAGCCATCCTGTAGGTGCTGCGTGGTGGCACTCAAGATGATCTTTTCCATAACCTTGCCAGGCACCAAGGTCAAGCTGACAGGCCTGTAGTTTCCCAGATCCTCCCTTCAGTCCTTCTTATGGATGGGCATCACACTGGGCAGCTTCCAATCATCTGAGACCTCGTAGGTGAGCCAGGACTGATCATAAATGATGGGAGAACAGCTTGGCAACCTCATCTGCCAGCTCCCTCATCACCCTAGGATGGATCCCATCTGGTCCCATAGACTTGTGAGCGTCCAAGTGGATCAGCAGATCACTGGTTGCTTCCTCCTAGATTACAGGGGTTTGTTCTGCTCCCAAAATTGTGCTGATGAGCACCAGCCCTTTAGAAATTTATAGATAATATGGGTTTCCCTGTTCCTTTGATCATCCACCCTTGCTACTAAAGGAAGTGAGCAGAACACCACCTGCACTCCTGTCCCATCAACCAATTGACTTTGAAGTCTTTTTTAATTATCCTAGTACTTTTCTTATCAACCGCATCACTGCCAATGCGGACAACCAGCAGAAGGTAATAACCAGAGGGCTGAATTAATTCAGGGAGCCCCCCAGTAATCCCATATCTGGGCCTCAGGAAGGCAGCACAGAAATATCTACTCCATAATGAAGAAATGTGTTGGAATTAACGCTTTCACATTTATGGAAAGTTATAATATGTTCCAAATTATTAATTATTAATCAATTCACTTTAAAAATGTAAGGATCAACTTCATCCAAGAATAACTGAAGCAAGGTCAATTCCAGTGGTCAGTACACTTACTTCTGCAGCAGTCTTTTTGAAAATGGAGGCTAGAAGGATGGAAAGAATGAAAAAGAATGAAAAAACACTAAAAGGTCTGACACTATGAATTCTTCATTTCCCTCTTCTAGCTGGTTTAAGAACTCTTTCCTCATTCTTATGAGTGCATTCCCCAGAAATTAAGTAAAATCATACCCTATTTTGCTTACCAAAGGGCAGAGGGAACCAAGCCAAGGTCTGTTCCCATCCTGTTCTGGCTTATAAGGAAAGTCTTAATACTTGGTGGAGTCAACTGCTCCCAAAGGCATGTAGCAGCACCATAAATATTTCAAATACCAACTGTATGCTGGGAAGCTCCGGGAGGCATTGGGGTCTCAGTGGAACAAGATGCCTCCCCTGGGAAGTCATGAGGTTGTGTAACGCTGAGCTGTGCTTACAGGGATAACCAGGTTTCCTGTGTTGCTTATTAAAACTTAGATTACTTCTTGTTCCTTTTAAGTCTGCGTTTGTGGTTTCTTATTAACCATTCCTTTAGCATATTATCAAAGTCTGATGATTCAAAGTCCAGAGTGTGCATTCCTTTACTTTTAGCCCACTTTCCCCAGGAATATGGCTTGCAGCTACAGCATTTGAAAGCTTTTCGTGTTGCCTATCTGCCAGTCCCTGGAAAATCTGTTAGCTACTTCTGCCCAAATTCAACAAGGAGCTGAAAGACTCATCTGTATACATTTCCTACAAGTCTCATGAAAATAACTAGCCTCAAAGGTCGAGGGGATACAGACATTGCAATCCTGGCAGAAAAGGCTGTAGCCTGAGTGCAATCATGCTTAGGCATAGGAGAATCCACATGGAAGTTCACCCTCAGAAAAAAATTATATAAAATAAGGCTTCATTAGTTCCACTGCTTATGGAATGACTTGATTTAGGTAATATATCCACATTGGAAAATCAGATGACAGGAAGATCTTTGATAATTTATGGATCGTTAACAATTTTGTGTATTAATGTATTCGCCTGATCCTGCTCCCATCAACATCAAAGGGAATTCCACCAAGTTAAGAGGTAATTGGCTAGGCCCATGCATAAACATTTACAATACTAACATTAAAAGATAATTATTTTGTAAAAAGCTCAAAAGCCTTTTAAAAGAAACAAAAGAAACATTTTAATCCAGTTTTAAATGCTGTGGTAGATTTCATTTATACAAAACAACAGCATAAAAGGA
Organism: Cettia cetti; assembly: GCA_013401135.1. Lineage (NCBI taxonomy): Eukaryota > Metazoa > Chordata > Aves > Passeriformes > Sylviidae > Cettia > Cettia cetti. The sequence continues at coordinate 13,904 of VZUI01064970.1, read as the reverse complement.
AACCACAAATCATATTCATAAAGTCATAAATGAGCGTACAATAAGTGCAAGTAATGTTCACTTCCTTCACTATTCCTGCAATTTTATTATATTTTGGAAATGAAATTTTCCATTATTCAGGAACACTCTTCTTACAGAGGAGGTTTTCACTGAAGTGCAAGATGGCCAAAGTTATTCTGCTGGATGGAAAATTAATGTATATGAGGTATGGGATTCCATGACTCCTTTTTTAAAACATCTATATAAATTAACATGAGAGTATTCAGAAGGCTTGGCTTTCACGGATTCATGGAAGTCCTACAGAGGCTTTGGTAAATGCCTCCATTGAGGAAATATTTCATATCCTCCAGTAGCCTGCTATTCCACCCAAGAGAGCATTCATATGCTTTTGAACCTAAGTTAAAGCTCAGCTAAGAAGCTATTAACTGTCCAGATTAATCCTGTATTGGAAAATCCTCCAGGGGGGATGGAAATTCCATGGCAAACTCTTAGCAGATTTTCCGCAGTATTGTTCCTGTAGGAAGAAAGAGGGGTTGTGTTCCCACAGAATGATCAGTGGGCCCAGTCCAAGGGGCTCTCACAAGATTCATCAGAGTCTAGGAGCACCAATCACACATAAAACTCCCATGTCTTCTGATGGCATTTTTGGTCTACTTCTCACAAAAATTTTATTATCAAGTTCTTCCTCTCTTGTTGCTAAATGGCATATATATATATATACACACACATATTTAAGAAAAAGAAATTTGGTATTTTTGCTTAAAGTGTGAGCATTTGAGGTGTCTGTTCTAAGAGAAAGGCATCAACTGGTTGCTTATTCTACTTGAGACCAAATTAGTTGGGAGAAAAGGCTTCAGGTGGGAAGGTGTGAAAAGTTCTGTCAATAGTATTTAATTTAAAATATTTATAAGCAGACTCCTTTTACTCTTCTTGTGTGGCAACAATTCTGGGTAAAGTTCTTTCTGTAAGATCACCATGTCCTGCAAAGAGCTGAAGAGAACAGCATGACACTCAGATCTTAGGAAACTTCATTACAGCTTGTTTAACCCAAAGTATGTCAGGAAAAGAGAAGACTGCTGTAAAGGAGACCTGACTGCCACAAGAGAACACGGTAACTGTGTAAAGTGGATCAAATTATTACCAAAACAGGAAGAAATTAGACTTCATTAAATAAATTAACCATGCCTATGAGCAACTTGAAACAACTATATCAAGGAATTGTATCTGAATGATAATTTTTTTTAAGAAGGCAGAAATAGAAATGAAGTGTTTTGAATTCCTGATTTATTCTGTGTGGCAATAATTCTGTATGTATTCTAATGGAAATGGCCTTCCCTGGATAGTAGGAATGTAATGTAGTACAGTTTTTTGTTTGTAGAGTTCCCTCTTCTATTTTTACCTTTCTGTAATATTTTGTTAAAGTCTTGTTTGCTATCATTCAAAGTGTATTTAGACTTCTTGTAGTGGCTTTTCTACAAAGAAACTGACATTATATGCTAATAACATTTTGTGAGCATATCACCAAAGCATACAGAAAACGGTCACTAGTTTGCTTTGAATTTGCCATGCAATATTAGCAGAATAATTTTTAAAATATCAAAAAGTAGTAATTGACACATCTACATAATGGATTGTTTCAACATAATGTTGTTTATGTATGGGACAGAAAAGGTAAAGAAAAGAAGGGGTATGTCATCCAGATGAGAAAGGAAGATGCATGCTGCTCTCCAGCTTCTCGAGAAGTTTTGAACTAGTGTTACTCATGTGTGGCACTATGCTCTCACTGTTTCCTAATGCACTGTGACTGAGGCTTGCTTGATACTGTCTGTAACTGATATCATCCGTCGTGAGAGGCCTGTTAGAAAAAGAGACACATAGAGACAATACAGTGGTTGGTGGCTGGAAAAGACATGAAACATCTGGGCTCAGTGTTGTGCTTTAATGCAAAGTAGAAGTTTCCCCACCTAAAGAGACTGAGGATCTGCCCAGAGTCATCTGTGCTGTGGCCATACTTTTCAAGAAGGAGGATAATACACATTCAAGCCCTCTCAGGTAGAGAAAAGATCTCCTTAACACTTCCCACCTTCCTAGGCTGTCTGATATAAGGAAAAGCCCTGACAGTAATTCCAATAAGAATCTGATTCTCTATCTCCCTTTTATCAGGGTGTATCTGAAAACCAAAATACTTAAGTGTCCTAAATGACAAACTAATGACTAAAAGCTACCAAAATATTTCAGCTCTGGAGAATGAATGTGGATGAATTGGGTTCCATTCAATTTTCCAGATTTTAATCTTGATGAAGAGAAATAAAAATATTCAAATGGCCTTATTGTCTGTGTAATTGGTTTGACAGCTGAATAAAAAATTGCCACAAACCAAAACCCAAAAATAAACAGAAAAAACCCACCAAGAAACCACTTCAGAGTCTTTGCCCCCCAAGGAAGGTTCTTTGTGTAATGCAGCAGAAATGAGTGTCACCCTTCAAAGACAAAGCCTTTCAGATTGTGTTGAATAATTCATTTTTTGTTTTCTGACTGAATTTTATAAGGGTTGGCTTGTCAAGAATCCATGTGATCTTGCAGAGCACCCTTGGATACATGTAAAGATGTTCAGCTTTCTCATCTGCCTTGCTGGGGTATAAATATTTTCGTATTATCCCTTAAATTTCCTGCTAATTTTTGCTGATGGAGGTGAATGGTCACTGACACAGTAATATTATTGTTGCCATACCTTCTGTACTGAAAAAGATGTTATTACTGCATTTGCTGTTGTTTGCTTTTGTATAAAAAGAAGAGACTTGAGCTAAAAACGTCATCTGTTGAGCACATATGCTTTTATTTCCAAGAATCTGGATATTTAATTATATTATCTGTTACAAAATGTTCTTCATACAAAAAGTGGTATTTGAACAAATTATTTTAATTAATACTGAATTTTAATGCATGTCATAAAATGTCATTTTTTCCCAGACAGAATATGCTCTTGTTGACTGATGTGATATGGGTAAATTCATGTAAAATGATAATTTAGTCTATTAACTATCACTTTTGCCAACTGGCAACATTCACCTTCATCTACCTTTTCTTTGTGGTATGTATTTGGTGCCAGAGTATGCTGTACATGGGAACTTCAGCCTCTCTTCTGAGCTACTGTTCTTCCCTTATTTATACTATCCCCTGCCTATTGCCTCAATTTCTTTACAAAGGTTACACTTTTAGACAGCACTTTAAATAATTCCAAAAATCTTTGGGAGAACTTATACATAATATAGCAGAGATCATTCAAATAAGAAATGAGCTCTATTAAATATCCAAAATACAGAAATCTTTTTCTGAGTTTTTTATAAATTCAGTTTCAGTTTCTCAGGACTGTGTGAATAAAGAGAGCTACAATTCTGTGAAATCTGCAGAAAATATGTGCTTTAAACTTGCCTGTTACAAATCTGTTTATAACAGTTCACATTTATGAAAAGAAAATAAAAAAGAAAGAAAAAGAGGAAAAGGGAGGAGCGGAACAGAGAGGAGCAGAGAGAAGAGGAAGATGAGAGAGCAATTGAAGCCAGGGTACTAAAGAAGACCAAGGCTGAATATTCACAGAGGTGAGAAGTGTCTTGCAGATATAAAGGCAGCTTACAGATAGTTCCCCTAAATGTCCAAATTTCATTGCTTTACACATGCATACATACCAATATCTCAGAAAAATTTTGTTTGTATTTAGTAAGACTCTCCTTATACTTTAGTAATTCCCTAGCAGAATTCCAGGTAAAGACGGATTGGGAGGTGTTGTCTCCAAAGGTCCCAGTACCTGACAGATTAGGGACCAGTTGTACCCCAAAGTGTGGATGTAGCTGTACCACCCAAACAGGACAAAATTGCCAGGTACCAGTTCCCTGTTACATCTTACTCAAATGATGCAACAATGTCCAACCCTCCTCTTCAAACACCACCACTCCCTCCTTCACCAGCACTGGCTCTAATTGTATTTAAAGCAACATAGAGGTTAAACTAACATGCAAATCTGACGGAAAATCACCATTACAGGAGTTCAACATTAGTTAGTGGCCTTTAGAAATTACTTTTTTCTTATATTAGATTGAGATTGAATTTATTTGTAACTGCTGACTTTTCAGTTTCTGTATTTAGAATATTTTCTTAGTATAGTATTAACCCTCATATATCTTGAAGGAAGAGCTACAAATATATGTAGACACAGAAACAGCATTTTGACTAACTGGCCATTTCAATGTAATTTTTAAAGATGCCAGTGATTTTGTTGCTGTTCTAACATTAGTAATAAAGAGAAAGGAAGTGTTCTGCACACACTGTAGCTGTGAAATAAGCAGAAAAATACATCTAAACTAAGTCCTAGGACTACCAAAGAACCATTTCTCTGCCCCCCTTCACCAAACATTGACATATTGAAAGTTTCTGATTTCCTTTAGGTTTTATCCAGCAGTAAAAGTCATCTATAACCTGTCCCACCTTAGAGAAGCTGCCAGCGCATGGTAGAACTTGAGCTTTCATCTCATTCATCTGAAATACATGTCACAACAGGCAACAGCTGTTGTTTGCACTGCCCCCAAATTGTTGAAAAAGCTCATTTTATAGCTCTAGTGCACCTTGGTATTGCTTCAAATGAATGAAAGCTGTGAACAATAAAACAGGAAAGTAACTGAGAAAACAGGCAGAAATAAAATAGTATTTTGGAATGAATGGGAAGTTTTGCAAAAGACAGAGCACCTGATTGCTCTGATTTGATCTTCAAACAGGAATTTCAGATAATATGGCGGCAATGTAATCAAATATTTCCATATTGTGTACAGTGAACACTATTCTTCAATTAATATTTTCCCCAGCAGAAGGTTTAAATAGAAAGACACACTTTGGCATTTAAAGCAATATAATCTAAAGGACAACTGTCAGGTTTAACCTTTTACATGTCACGACTGTTGAATGGTTGAGACTATTGATAGACAAATTTATAACAGGGAAAAAAACAACTAAAGAAATTAACCTGTAATAGCTTATAATCCAAGATATACGTAATAGCTTGTTCACATCTGAGAATTTCAAATATCCTGATAATATTCCATGTGTTGACGTTTCCTGGGTAAGTAGTCTTGTTTCCTATTTATTCTACATATGCCATCAATATTGTCATGGTTACAGTCCAGCTAAATTATTAATACATACTACATATGTAAAAAAATTCTAAGCACAGTTAGATTTAAAATGAAAGTAAGCATTCCAGCATTCCAGATTTGTATATTTCTTCTCTGCCTATCAAAAGAAAAAAAATAAAAGAGAGAGACATCAGAATCATAGTTGAGTAAAGTTGCAAGTACAGTTAATTAGAGCATTTTTACCAGCTTCACTAGGTCTTCTGTCCCTTAGTTATGTGCATAAAGTTCTGGTAATGGAATGTTAGCTTCAATGGGTTTTAGGAGTGACACAAATTAAGATTTTTCTATTAAAAATATGTTCATCAGGTAGCTATAGTTAAATTCTTTTTGTTACTCTTAGGCTTTAAGTTTCACTTACTAAAAATTGCATTTTAATAGCAAAAAACAGAGGAGTGAATATAAAGTAAGATGTCTATTTGAATTATTCAGGGTGATCTGGGAAAATTAATTGATACAGAGAGAATAATGCATGTCCTAGGAGTATTCCTTTTGATAATTTTCACTTTTCTTTGCCTATTTTGTAAAATATTTTTAAAAATCCTTTTCTTATAATAAATGTAAAATATCAAAGGTATTATGGAATAATTTGTAATATAAATACCCAGGTGGACTTGAAATACTGCATACTGCATAATTAGAGGTTTTTTAAGCTTCAGCTAAAGAATTAAAAATATCTTATCTTTTTCATATTTTTAAAGTCGCGTCTCAGAATTGTTATATTGAGAATTAATACTCACTGAACTTTAAGAATTAGAATAGTCCATTTGTATAGTTTGTGTTTGTTCCAAAAGGTTCTCTATAAAACATATGATCTAAACCCAGTTGCATCACTTCAGCTGAATCAAGGACCACACTCTTGTATAGGTTAAAACAAAACAACAACAACAACAAAAAAGCAAAGAAAAAAAAAACCCACCAAACTCTCTGTAATTTGAGAGATAAGAAAATGTTATTAAAAAATAATGTGTTGGCACCTTCATCTGCTGAAATTAATATTGATGACCAAGGAAATTAAGGTGATTCAAGATGCTTTTGCCCTGCCTTGATGCTGGACATAAACACAGAATTGTGTAGAGAGGATATGAACTTTTTTACATCCCACTGCCAGCTGTTCTGAGTCTCTCATGTAAGTCAAGGGAACTGCAAATTGTTGTCCTCTTCCTGATCAGCTGCTCAACTTCTTGAGACAGTATTAATGGTTTTATCCTCATAAAATCTACTACAAACACTAGTATGTCAATAGGACTGGAACACCACTCTAGTCTCCATCAGACCACAAGATACAGCTGAAGGCTGAGAAAAACATTTCCAAAATGCATATCCATACAGTAACAGTGCTACACTTCCCCAAGATGGATTGTAGCTGAGACAGAGGATGAAAAAGCTGTATACACTCTGTACAATAGTCAAAATCGTGATCTGCTTGCTGCTTGCAAATCGAGTAATGAAAAATCACCTGTAGAACCAAATCAACCAGACAGTGAAGAATACCTTTATACTCCTATTCTGCATGGTTGTGAAGAGTTAAGCAGACACAGCGTAACAGCAAATCTTTCTCCTTATTACTAAGCATGAAAACTCTAACAGCTTCACTGCCATAAGTAACAGGAGCCCTTTAGCAGTGTTTCTGGTATTCAAAGATTAGCTTGTGAGAGTTAACATTTTTTCAAACTTATAACCTAAACTCTTTGTATCTTCTTTTCTGGAAAACAAATTTTTTTTTTAATAATAAAAATGTGAAGAGAGGGGAAAGAGGGAAGGACCAGGAGAATAATATTGATAATGTCTCTTGTGGTTTAATTCTTTTATCATTAGAAAGTGATAGAATTTGAAATATCTATAAAACTGCTAATATATGGCAAGTTCCTACCAATGGTAGGATGCTATTTCCTGTAACTCCATCTAACCCATCTATCCCCCTGGCTTGAGAAAACTTTTCTTGTCTGCCTATTCTCTATGAGTCTGAATTAATCAAACCATCCTCCTTCCCGTCTTTCTTATTGCTGAGACTTCTCCTCAGGGCTTGTTTCCTCTCAACATCATTTTTCATATGAAATGGTAATTTGTGAGGCAGAAATGTTTTGAGAAGCAGGAGATTCTGTGTTGTCTTCCTGACTGCATCACTGCCTGTTACAAGCAAGTCATCTTACCTTCCTGCTTGTTTGCTTAACACCCATCCAAATCTCTAAAGTTAAGATTCCAAGGTCACACTTGAACAGACATGCTGTTCAAAGCACTGGGTATACAGCTACATTAATTTGCTTCTTCAGCCAAGCCTGACCAGGAAACCTACTAAACCTATCTTCCTGCTGAAAGAAAAGGTGTATGAACATACATGATGTTGACTATCTTCTAATGTCAGATGGGTGTACTAACATTTGTTGAAACTTACAACAAAATCCAGAGTTGCAACATCTCTCAAGCTACTTAGCAATTTACAATATGAATCATCAAATTTCTAATTATGTACAGGGAAAAAAACCAGCAAAACAGGCATAAGCAAATAGATATTGCTATTATACTGAAATCAGCCATGGAAAGCCAATTCATATCATGACATGAATAAGAAAACATTAACAAAAAAAAAATTCCCAGTAATGTGTAAGTAAGTAAATATCCTTGGAAAAAAAAACCAGTTATATGTGGGGGTTTGCCCTAAGATGTTATAAAAACTAACACAGACTAAATAATTGTTATGAATCCTGACCTATACTACCTTGTTCTCTCACTGTAACCATACCCCAGTAACTTTAGACATATGGATTTTGCAAATGGAATCTAAGCTGTACATGGTTCTAACCAAGATATTAGAACGCTGAGCAGATAGACTGTCTGCTAATTATCCATCAAGAGAAATAAAGAAGCTCAAACATTTTATAGAAATACACATTTACTCTGGGAAAATGTCTCTGCTTTACTGTCATAAGCAACATTATCTTCCTAGGATTAACAGATGAATTAGCAAAATCTGATTCCCTCAACATACTTGGTAGATACCAGAAGACAAATGTCTTAATTTGGCATACATGAAGTTGCTGTAATCACAACAGCCTTTCATATTGTCCTAAGCATTTTTGTAACCCACATCATCATCCACAGAAACTGAGAAGGTGATTATAGACATGAAGAAAATCGAGTCAGTAGGGCTAGGTGGCTTTTACGGCCAGTTATATTTATCAGCATTAAAATCTAAAAAGAGCTAGAAAAAACACTGGAAATTTGCTGTGATTTCTTGGAATGAAGGATTCTATCCAGCTTTAATAAAGACATCAAAAAAATAGATTTAATTTGCTAAGAAAATAATGGGGCAGGTTGAGATTGTTGTAACAACCTCTGGCATCTGTGAGTTCCAGCCAGAATATGCAATGGTACCTGAAAATGTTTTAGAAGCATTGTCAGGAAACTCAGAGAGGGTTATATAGCCCCTTTACCATAAAGCAGGATCAGCTATAATTGCCTCTCTATCAGCTGCTGATGGCTTGTCTGGGTTATGGACTGCTTGTATTGCAAGTCCAGAGACTCCTGAAAGGCTCCGCATGAGCCAGCTCACATCCGTGGGAAGGAGAGTTGTGTTGGCAGGACACCGACACGCTGGTGTACTCCACACCTGCCAGGTCCCCACCCACTGTCACCAGATCTCTCTTTTCCCCATTTCATTCTCATGGAGTGATCCCATAGACCATCTTGCATTCATCCTATACTTCCTGGGGTTTGAGGTAGGGTTGGGTTTCAGGTGTTTTGTTTCTTTCCCTTTTCATCATTTGATTGAGCAGAAAGCCAGAAGACAAGCCCTTCTGCCCCTATTTGAATCAGTCATTTGAGGAGTTTCAAGCTCAGGCAAGTTTTGATGAGTTTAAACTGAAGTAGAAAGTATTACAGCTGGGTCCTGACTTACCTTGATAGGCAGCTACCCACCAGCTTTGTCTGTACCCACCAGCTTCAGCCCTCCTGCTTTTCCTTCAAGAGCTCAAACCTGTGTCCAGAATAGGAAGTACCTTGATTAGAATGCAATGAACTTTCCATGGACCTACTGAGCTAGGGGATTAGCTATGACAAACCTTCGTTCACATCCAGTGTATCCCTAATCCTATTTGATTTCATCTATTTTATACTGCAGTTATTGATACACAGCAGATTGCAGTGAAATAAACACAGTATTTTCAGATTTATATTCTAACATTTTAAATCTTATCAGTATGCAGCACTACGAAGAGGATTGTGGATGCTGATCTAATCCACCTACTTTTCTGGTGGCCAGATTTTCTGTAATAAAAATGCAAATAATCCCTAGAATGACATACCAGTTTAAAATACTTCTACTTTTCTTCAGTAAACTGACAGCAAATTGTCTTTCCTTGCTAAGTATGCTTATTTGTTAAGAATAATTTCTTCATGCTAAAGAAGCTAAATCCAACGTGACCTTGAGTGTGATCAATTTACATACAACACTGCAATTCTAGATATAGTAGGCATTTCTCCCAATATGTTTCTGGTACATATCCTTAAATAGATATTGACTCCCTAGTTCCTTAGCTTTGCAATTTTAAAGTTATATATTCTAGCATATTTAGGTCTGAAAAAATCCTTGGGTTGAATGCACAGTTTCAGTGACTTAAGTGCTATGTGAAGAACTACACAGCTTATTTATTTACAATTTGTATTAATATATAGCTTCTAAATTTGAGGAAAAATATTAAAAAGTAAATTAGTCAGCCAATTGTATTTTAAAATTGCTTATGCAGTTGCTCTAAGGCCATTAAAAAACCAGACACTTTTACTTCTGTGTTCCACATGAGGAATCAAAGATGTATTAGGAAAAAGCTGCAAACCTGCTTGTTAGGTATTCCGGACTTAAATTTTGAACTACTGAACTGTCCCAAGCTAAGGATTCAACCGAGAAGAGAAACTTTCAGGGCTAAAAAACACTCCAGAGACTTCCTGATGGGGTATTTATTCATCATGAAATGGTTCAAAACAATTCATACACAGATTGTTTGTATTAAAATGAACTCTTATACTCACTTTCTCAATTTCCCACCATTTTCCATTTAGTGGTTTTGAAACACCTTGCAGCTACTAATGTAATAAGCCCATGATATTTCTGTGAAGATGACAAATTATTCTCATGTGGTTTAGACTGATTCAGCACTGCTTGTATTAGTGGCAGGTTTCATCTTGATCCTTTTTCTTTTCTGGTAGTAGAGATTGCTCATGTGTATAACCTGTTTACGAAAGAGTTTATGTCAAGAGACTGCTACAAAGGAGACATAAATGATCTTAACAAACTGAAGAATGAAAAAAGAAATTTAATATGCAGCAAAGACACAAGGAGGTATAGAATAGAATAGAAACAAAACATTTGTGTAGGAAAAAAGTACAGTTTTAGTATTAAAAGCATCCATGTTCCCAAATTCAGAGATATATAGGGAGCTACCAGCATATATCAGCACAATGGAAGCAGCCTTTTGAATTGAAATGGGGACATTTTGATATTTTATTTAGTGTTGGAGGGGGGAAGATGTTTTTATTTTTGGTAGTATAAATGTCTTCAACCAGGTAATAAAATGAAATAATTTCAATTATCACTATTGTGAATTTCAGACTTACAGGAAATTTACACTGAATATGTATTTTTCACATGGGGAGATTTGCCAGAAGGAAGCGAAGTGAGTGCAGAACTTAGGAATTAGTGAAGGGGATGGTAGTTTTTCATATCACTTTGTGGTTTTGTGAAAGCTCTGCATTTCTTGATGACCAAGAAAGCTATACAGCTCCACTCAGTTACTGCTGCAACTTCATCCAACCTAGATGTGGCTTCAGTGCAACACTAACATTACAGGATAACAAGCCCAGGAAATTTCAGCTGCTACTGCCTGTTTATCAGAATGCTTTTCTTCCTCCCACAGTTGTATTCAGCAGTATTTACTAACCTGTTTCTAGGGGAAATAAGAAGCTGGGTTTCACTTCAGTGAATCCACTTACTCCTAAGCTATTTGGATCAGTAGAACCCTTAATAAATCAAGAAGAAGGTAGGAGCATGGATAAGTGAATTTCCCAGTAAAAAGAAGATGGATCCACTGCTTCTTGCTGGGCAAAGCAGGTTTATTCACTTTCCCTGTAAAGTCATCAGGTATCACTTTTGCTGATTTCCAAGTAGTACTTCATTGTCCCTATGGACTCTTGTCAGGTTTGGAGCAAGAGAATTCTCTACCTTTCCTGTTCAATCTGTGCCACTGTGCAATGAAGTATTTTGATTCCTGGGGCCAGAAGAGGGAAACACAAGCATAAGCATGAATCATGTGTGACTTGTACCTAAAGGGCAAGACCTAAGGAGACAAGAAGCCTAAATTTTGGTCCTTGTTCCATACATATTTCTGTATTTCCTCTCTTACATGCAGCTATCACAGGATAAACAGTGTATGAATCAGGGTACTAATCCTGTTCACAGCTGAAGCCTCTCTCACTTGGCAGTCAGCTCAGAAGTTTGCTCTCTTTTTCTCAGGGCCCTACAACATTCTTATCTAAGCTGTCCATAGCTTTCCTCTTCATCTGTTTTTGCACTGCTTCTAGAATTCTTTGTTCATTCCCACGCGAGCAAACAGGCACAGTAGGTCCAGTGAATTCTTTGTGTGTTGAATATACTGTACATCAGTACAGTACATGGCGGGTAGGTCTGGCATGTCTGGGAAATACTGAAGTGCCTGAGCATGCAATCCAACATGTCTGGGATTTCCATGCTGGCTATGTACATAAGTCCTGGAAAAATACCCACGTATTTTTCATAGACCAGTTCATTTTTCCACATGAGGGGATTAATACATTGTAATCAGTTCACTTTTCATCTTTTGATAAACTAAGCCTATTAAATTCAAGCCTCTGACCATGTATTGTATGGTGCATCATCCTCCCTAGCACTAAAATCACTGTTGTGATTCCTTTCTGCACAATCTCAGGTTTGTGAACAGTGTTTTAAAAGTACAGTCGCAGAAACTGTATGCCTCGTTCAAAAAGCAATCTCAGCGATGCTATACATGGAAGGCAAAACCCCTTCATGTGCCTCGCCAGTAAAATACATGACCAAAGGCAGTGTTTCCAGGTTGTAGGAAACAGTAGGTTTTTACAAACCACTCTCATCCAAATCACAGCGGGCTTTTGGTGGAAATTTCTGGTGAATCAAAAGTACTCTGACCCCTGCAGGTGCTTCGGCAAACTGACACGAGAGGGCTGAGGATGAGGGGAGGAAGAATTTGCATTTTGGGGGAAACGGCACAAAACTTCTTACTTGTGTTGCTTCACCAGGGAGTATCGTTCATTTGTGTAACTTTCAGAGTTTGGGGCCTTGTCTTACATGACCTTCAGGGTGCTTTCCTGACCTACTGCTTTCCAGAATTCAAGAAACATACAATGTTTTTGGTTGTCCTCAAAGGTATGCACTGGGTTTGTTTATGCCAAAACACAGCGCATTTAGCAAGACCAGCTTGTGATTTACTTTCTAAATCTGTTAAAAAGTACATCACAGTATTACTCCAGATACTATTGCCCAGTAAATCGCTGCTTGTCCATTCGTTGTTGAGATATGTCAGCTGAATGGCCCTAATCCATGTAATGTATGTTCTAACAAGTGTTTTATTGCAATAACGGGGTTTCACTGAGAAACAGACCAATGCCTTGCAAACTATTGAGACTAAAGAAAACATTGTATCTCTTGAAAGATATCTCCTACAATTTCATTTAAGATCTGAATGGATCACAATACAGCCTGCTATCTTGCTATAAATGTTGCAATAATGTCTAATAATGTCTATTTTAAAATAGATATAGAAAACACTTTTTTTAAAGACAAATATGGAAATGCTTTATTTCTCAACATCATATTACATGGTTGCACTGTTTCCATTACCAATGGGCCTGTTCTAGAAATCTGTGATACAGTAGGTATTTAGGCTCAAGTCAACAACAGCGAATTACAGTGCTTTTAAAATTCACCAAAAGGTGAGTCAGCTAGTGCTGACAGACTTTCCACTATGGTGTTGTCTCTTCCTGGTGGGAAATTTGCATTGCCAGTTAGGAGCTTTTATCTTCCATAGCAATTCCTCGGCAGATATGAGAACTGGTTGTGCCAAAGTGGGCATGTGTGGAACTAGGGGAACTATAGAAATCATACCGTGGCCTCTCTGTAATAATCTCTATTAAGGTTCCAGACACTTCTTGCCAAACTGATGGCACTTGCAACGCAAGCCTTCCCAGGCTAAGCACCCTGCAGCAGACAAAATCCACTTGCGAAGCCAATGGCTTCATACTCTAAATGACCCGGTTCCGGGCATTCCTGACCGCGGGATCCATCGCTGACACAGCTGTCATCGCACCTTGGACTGGGCAGGGACACGGCAGCGGCAGGTCCCGCTCTGAGATTATACCGAGGGGCTGCCCTGTGCGGCCAGCTACCTCCTGTTTCCTGCCGTCTCCTTCACCCGCTCGCTGCCGCCCGCAGATAAGGCATTATTTTGACCTTGGGCAGCATCGTTCCTCTTGGTTTCTCTCCCGCCGCTCCCTCGCCCCGGCTCGGGGCAGGCACCTCGGGCCAGCCGCACTCCGCCGGAGCGAGCGCCGCGCCGAGCGCTGCCGCCTGCCGGCCTTGCAGGGCCAGCGCCACAGCGCCGCCGAACCTCCCGCCGCCGCTCCGGGCCGTCCTTGGCCCGCGCAACCCCAGCGCACCGGGCG
>VZUI01064969.1:0-72146 GCA_013401135.1 Cettia cetti | reverse complement strand
GCCTGCGCACTGCCCGCGGGGCCGGGACGGGCGGGCCCCGCGCTGCCGGGCGGGCGGGGACGGCGCTGCCTTGGGCACGGCTGCTGCCGCAGCTGACCCTGCAGCTCACGGAATGGTCAGAGGAGGAGGCCTTCAAATGCATTTTGATTTTTTTTTTTTAGTGGAAAACATAGAAGTGAGAGAAAGAGGAAAGGAATTAAAACTATTTTTCCGTTCTTCACAACATTCACTTCATTGCCTCAACGCGGTTTCATACTCTGAAATACCTACTTTCTTGGGTAATTCACATCATCTTTTCTGAGGAACAGCTAGGCGCCTGCAGAGGGTGCGCGTTACCTTGGCATGATTTACCCTTTGGGGCCGGAGCCTGCAGGGCAAGCGTGCCTATCGTGTATCTCTTCCCGCAGGAGCCGTCCCGCTCCCAGCCTGGGCGTTACCTGCTGGAGCACATCCCGAGTCAAGCCGTGGAAGTCAAACAGACCAGTGTAAAGATTGGAAGTTCTCGTAAGGCGGCACTGTTATCCCGTGTATAACACGCTCCAATAATTTTTCTCAACTTCTATTGAAGTATACTATTTTTTCCCCCTTTGAGGATACAGGTGGGTAAGGAACGTGCACGACAGAGAGCATAAGTGTTGTTCTGCCCAGGGTTGCTAATGGACGTCACCAAGAGGTTTTTAGCCCTTGGAAACGGCGTGAAACTTGTGAATTTCCCCGACTCGCGGAATACCTCCAACCTGTGGCATATTAAACACTGTGGGGAAGTCACTTAATGATCAGACTCACATCAGGCAAAGCAGTTCAGCTTTATGAAAACCCCAAACATTGAACCCCCGGGAGAGCGGCTCCCCTGCCCTACTCCCTCAGAGGCTGCCCCGCCCTCCGCCCGTGCCAGGCTTCCGCGCTTTGCGGCCCGCGCCCTCAGCCCGGCGGCGCGGGGAGGCGGGGACAGGAGCCGGGAAGGGGACAGGCTTCGGGAGGCGCGGCCTCGGCGAGGAAACACCTCCCGAGCGCGCTTTACGGCCGGGCGAGCGGGCACGTCAACAGCTATGGCGGAAGGGGAAGAGGCGCCGCCGCCGCCGGGCAGCTGGTGAGTTTTAGGGGGGTGTGGGCGCCCTCCCTCCCGCTCGTCTCTCTCCCCTCACAGCGGGGACGGGGGGAGAGAGCCTGGAACGCCCGGCCCGCCGCCGCTCTCCCCCCGGGACCCGCCGCGCTCGGGGCGTGTGCGGGGTCGCGCTGGGAGCCCGCCAGGAGCCCCCCGCAAACGCCGCCGGCGCTCGGCGGCTCCGGCTCCCCTGAGAGGAAGGGGCCCGTCAAAACACGAGCCGGACACAAAACGAGGGCCATGCCCAGCCTGGAGCCAGGCGGTCGCTCCAGTTTAAATGACAGCTTTAATATGCGGTAGGAGCTACTCCAGGAGTCTGCCTGGAGTGGAGTTGCTTTGTTCAGTTCAGTTTTCCCTTTCGCTGCGTGCTTGCTCTCAGGAACAGGTGACAGCAGTGGGTCCTGCCTCGTTTTCTGAATGATTTTGCTCACCACCTTCCTTTAGCACAGCTATTACTTATAATGGATTTTACGTTGAACCTCTAGGACAAGAATAGAGACTATTTCTGGAGCCTGTATAGGATCATTTTGATGGTAACAGTGATGTGATTTTAGTATTTGTTGCATGCGTATTCACTCGAGATTGCCGAGGCTTAAATAAACATTGTGTTTAAACACTGAAACTATTCTTACTGCATCCAGTAGCTCCATTTGCGTCTTCACTTTGTTTTTGTCTTTGCGCTTCTGCATTGCATGTGATTTCTTTCTGTGGCTCTGTGCCACACCATTGCTCTTTGTCCTTTCCACGTATAAGCTTTTCAAGCAACTACTTTACAGACCTGCTTTTTATGATCACTTCCAGTCTGATGTTTTTGCTTTTAGGCTCTATTTGATGTGGCAGATTCAAAGTTTCCTGCAGACTGAGTCTAGCCTTTGTGCTTAGTTATCTCACTGTAAAGAAGCCAGAACACACACACAGGTGTAGGTGGAACCTCTTCTTTGTCTAGGTTGGTTCTGCAAATACAGCTCTTGATTAAAACAACTTAGTATCGTTAACTAGAAAATGAAAGTTTGTTGATGTCATTTTTTATTCTTAGTTTTTTTCTTTTAGTTACAGCCTCAGAATTTATAAAGCTCTTTCTATAAGCACAGTGTTGCATAAGCATTGTTTATAAATACAGACCTGACTGTTGGGCCTTATAGTTACACAGCGAGGGGTGGACTCACTGACAGTGCAGTCTTGACACTTTAAATATAACCCTGGTCATTGAATAAGAACCATGCCTCAAATACCTCTGGAAAAAATACTTCAGATAACTTCCATTACTAATATTGGAATAATATTGCTGTCTCCCAGATCACAACAAACTTCTCTAGAATTTGTGTTAAGGATGAGGACAAGTGTGTTTCCAGACACATTTCAAGGCACAGCCTGTATTGTTGATATTCTGATTGGCAGCTTCAAAGCAATAGTAAATTTAATATGCTGATGGTACTAGAAAATGCAAACTTAAAGGCATTTGTTAAAACAGATTTAAGTCTTTTTGGGAACCATTAAAGAGTTTTATGCTTAAATGCTGCATTAATGTGTGACAGTGCATCCTGTTACTAGAGCTGTATGCTGTGAATGACAAAGTTGCATTCCTTACTGCTTGCTCAGAAACTTCACATGGCTTTTAAGGTTTGTTTTTCTGTTTTGGTTTTTGTTTAAAAGCCATTTTCAGTGGAGTATTTGCATTTTCACTTATGGATTTTAAGTATTGTCTTGTATTCATATTTCAATGCTGTCAACAGTTCTTGAAAGAGCTTTTTGGTCTAAATTACTACACTATCATATTTTGAAATATACAGGATTTCAAATTTAAAAAATAACCTAACATATAATGGTACTCATGTATGCCTGAGCTGTGTTGGGAGCAAAACTGGCAGTGCCGATTCCGTGTCCTCTCTTCACTTCCTTAGGAGGATTAAAAGGCAGATGGAATTTTGTGTTCAGAGGCTGTTGCAGCACCTTGAGTGTGTAGAATCCAGATGTGGATCTCACAGAAATCCTCACTAACATAAAATTCCCTGTTTGTTTTCCCTGCGTTAACTTGTCATGCAGTGCTAGTATAAGTGATTTGGTGGGGGGAAAGGTGTTACAAACTAATTATGAATTAAACCCCTCAACATCTGTACTGACTGCTTGGTGTTTTGCTCAACAAAAACCAGGGAACTTTGCCACTGGACAATAAAATCAAAAAGAAAACCTGGCGTCACCACCACCCCAAACTTATGTATAGAAGAAAGATGAGAGTGTGGGTTTTTTTTCTTCAATAGATACAGGAAGTTGTTATCAACACTTGTGACTTAAAAATGAGCAAAATCAGATAGACCTTGTTTGCTAAATGTTTCTTTTGAGCTATTTGGCATATACTCAAAAGCTAATTTGAGAAATTGCCAGCACTGTTTTGTTCTGGAAGACATATCTGTCCAAAGCTAAGAATGCTGTGAAACAAAAGGAGGCAGGCTGCTTTCAAACTGCTGTAAAATCTCTTTTTTTGTCTTCTTATTTGTTTATTTTAATCATGATTTCAGTCAATGCAATACATCTAGTCAGTAGGCTGTGTAGACACAAATAAGATGGCCTGTTATTAGTGAAAATGTTTGTAATTGGAAGTTATAGATTTTTCTTGCCTCATTTATCAAGGAAATCAATGATTTGGACCTTTTTTTCTTGTTCAGATTTTCAAACAGATTAATGGTTATGAATTAATTTCTAAAAGCTTTTTGTAGATGTTTGTTTAATACTCAAGCTTCAGGAAACTTGATCAAGTAATAATTTTTAAGATCTGTACTTGGAAAACCAGGACCTGAAGTACCTAAATATAACTGTAACCACAGATGGAATTGTTCCTGTGGATTTAACTTTGCATTGGATTAACTCATCTTATGGGTCCCAAAATGCACTGCAGCTGCCAAAGACAACAGGGTGACAAATCTGGTTTCCATAAATCTTTCCCGTCCTCACAATCTGGCTAATTAGTACTTGGAGCCATGGTATTTCTTCTGAAAGCCCATGAACAGAAAAGTCCTTTCCAGTTAAGCATGAAATTGAAGAAAAAACATCAGGGAATTGTTTTTCTCCAAAATTCTATTGGAGAGTAATAGATGCTTCCGTGGTGTGCTGGATACAATGGATATTTTGAAGCAAATGTGAGGGATTGATTTTTGTTTGTTTGTTTTCAATAGAGAACAAACACTCATTAATTTCAATTCAATATAGCTCTTGTTGAGGCTTTTGCCTGGTCAGGAAAATCCTGAATTAAAAGTAGGAACCGTAGTAGCTTCTATAAAGCTTTTAGCTTCTATAAAAGTATGAAATTGATTGTGGTATTCTTAACACTTTATGTAGTTTATTGATCACTTACTATTATCTTTTCCCTGCTGTTCACATTCCCACACTTTTAATCCCTTCACTAGTATTTGTGAGTGATTACTACCAAGTAGCTCAGTCATATATAAGTAATACTTAGAAAAAGTGGCTTAAGCTGAATTCCCAACAGTTGATCAATTTTTCTTGCTGCCAGCTTACACATCTTAAGTTTATATCTGTGAAGATAGCTACTTATTTATTATAATATTTCACCAGACTGGCATGAATATAAGAGATCCTTCTGTAAGTATGGAGATTTACTGCAGATACACTAACAGGAATATTTTGGATTATGACATTTTGAACAGTATATCATGCAGGAATTTACCTTTCAGGCCGTGGCTGGGATGTAAGCTGGAATTCTACACATTTAACCAAAATTTTGAGTAGCACCTAGAAACAGGCAGTGAAGCCAGGGCAGAGCAGAAAGTAGGGATGTTCAGGTGTGGAGGAGTTTGCCCACGGGCAGAAGTGCTGCTTTCTGTTCTAAGTAAGTGTAATAACTGTCCATGTGAACAGAAGACTTCCTAGCTGCTCTTCACTGATGAAAGACAAGGATCCAGATTGCTAGCAGTTTATTGGAATATTTATAGAGCAACTGGTAAAACACAGCAAGTGGACATGTGTTAAAGTGTTGAAATCACTTTCAGGTTTTGTACTTTACAAGTTAGCCTGAATAAAAAGAGTTTAGAAAATTAGAAAAGAGTTTATGTAATCTTTGAAAAGTCCTTACTTACAGCCTGTGAGCAATCTTGCAGTTGATGGAGGAAATGAACACAGCAGAACAAAGCATTTTCCCCCCTGCTGTTACTTCGTTTAACTCCTTGTTGGTAGTGCATCACATCTCTTCATGTGGCAGATGGGCATGACAGTGTCTTGCTTTGTGAGGCAAAGTAGTAAAACTGGCATTTGCCTCTCATCTTTGCAGTGTACAAAGTGGGGATGAGAGCACTTGGAAGAAGTTTTTGCAGATGGTAATATGTAAATATTGTCAAGCAGCAGAAGCACACATTTGCAGATACATTGAAGTTGGTGTTAACCCATCCACAGCTTTTTGAATGCTGGGTACTAGTAACTAGTAGAATTAGTACTTACGAGTTTGTGAATCACCTCTTTGCCAGGTGATTCTGTAATTAATGTCGTTTCAAGTGAAAATTACTTTTTTATTCTCTAAAGAGTTTCGTCAGGTGACATAGAAACAAAGTTAATTTATTGCAATTTGAGACCTTTCTACTTGAAATGGAACATGTACACAGCTGTTGCATTCATTTCCACATACCTGTTTAATACTTGGATATAGTTGTAGCAACTAGTTATATTTTGCATGCTGCAATTCAAGGCCTGAATGTTGCTGTCTAGTTTGTTTTTATACACAGTGTTCACAGAAATGTGCAATATGTCTAAGAGCACCTCATTCTTTCCAGCTGATGTTTGATGTTGGGTTTTGTTGAAGCTGGGTCATCCTAGAGTTCATGCAGCTCTGCTGAGAGCTAGGAGGTCTCTTTGTGTAGATGTCCTGAAAATACTTGATTTTTATTCTGGGCTAACTGATCCATTCATTTAACTTTTCAGGCATTGACCATTATGTACACAACTGGACAACAGGATAGGTGATGGAAGTGTAATGGAAGTGTGCTTCCATATTCTGCTTCCTCTCCATTTCTGTCTCAGGAAACTCAGGAAAGGGATTGGCAACCTCTGCAACCTGTAGCCCTATACAAAACAGGCTTTGGGATTTTTTTTTTTTTTTTTTTTTTTGTAATACTAAAAATATGAGAAAATAAGGCAAGTCAGTATGTTGTGATCTATGCTTTCTTTCATCTAAATTTGCAAAATTACTTGAGGAAAATAGAGTTTTGCCTCAGTGTATATTTGTAATATGATTTAAAATGCAAACTGAAAACTAGTGACAAAGAAACTGGCTGATAACATGCAAGGAAAATGCTTATTCTTCAGACCTGTAAATACTTCAAGTCTTGAGTAAAGCTAGCCAAATATCTGCATACCTTCTTCCAGGTCTGAGATTTTAATCTATTTGTCCAAAAGGATGTTATTTAGAAAATCAGAAATGTGTGTTTCAAGTTTTCAGGAGACCAAACTTTTGAACCTTTATATCAAGGAGTTAGTTGTGGATATATGGAAGTTAAAGTAGACAGGAGTTCAACAGCTGATGTTCTTTTTCTGTGGCTATTTGAATTGATTACATAGTAGTCATGGAGTAATTGAGAATTGTAACAGTTCAACATCTATTACTCCATGTGTATAAATAGATGTGTTATTCTCAAGGAATGCCTCTTCCCATGTGAATATCTGTCCTGGAGGTTCTTTGTTTTGCTCTGGCTATAAACCCCCTGGATGTGTGTTTAATTCACCAGGTGTCTGAAGCAAAGCCTTTCTTAAGGCAGATGTCAGAGCAAGTAGAGAAGAATTAAGAGGATATAGCAAGGGAGAAGTTCTGCCTGTGGGACCTATGTGTCACTGCCATTGCAATTTTTCCAGTGAACCTGTTTTGCCACTGCTCTGCTCCATGACATTGAAATCCTGAAATCATCAGAT
The DNA here is from genome assembly GCA_013401135.1 of Cettia cetti. Taxonomy (NCBI): domain Eukaryota; kingdom Metazoa; phylum Chordata; class Aves; order Passeriformes; family Sylviidae; genus Cettia; species Cettia cetti. The sequence continues at coordinate 65,131 of VZUI01064969.1, read as the reverse complement.
GTGGTTCTCCCATTAGTGACAGCATGGAGACGTTGCACCAGTCTGCAGAAGCTATCAGAGAGATTGTAAAGTAATCATTCCTGAGTGCCAGATTCCTCCTTATCTGTAATGCTTGTGAACTTTTGTTGTCTTACTACAGCAGGTGTCATTAATGTTTGTCTTGTCAATTTGTGTCTTTTTCTACTCTCCGTGTTAACATTTTTGTATGTTTTAATTCAGACTTGTGCATATGCCCACATTTAAAATACCAGAACTGTATATAAATTTGAGTTTGACTAAAAGGTCTTTTCCCATTTCAGGGAAGGTGAGGTTAAAAGCTGACTGTTCTAAACCTTTGAAATAAGTGTTCTGTCTTCTAGGACATCTAATATTTTATTTAAAATAACTCCACTGTCTAATTTAGGTGCAATGTTTGCTTTGTGTGTGTGAAAACTTACTGAAATTGAAAGTTGCTGAAAGTTGTAAACTGCAACTGAATTTGCATTTTTATGATACATTTTGCAACATTGTCACTTAATGAAAACAAAAAAGCAAACTTCTTTTTTCTTCTATGTAAGTTGACTGGAGTCACAAGCAGCCTTAAAGCAGAAGAATAAATAACACTTTGCAAGTATTTCTTTTTAGTAATTTTCAAGTTGTCTTATACCTTTGCATATGTGTGGGATTTGCCTGACAGTAACCTTCAGTCTACATAAACATTGAAAAATAGTATAATTGATTTTTTAAATTACCTTTTATTATTTTAGGATAAAAGATCTTGCAGATGCCCTAGAAGAAGGAGGTTGTGATCTTGAAACTGTGAGAAACATCATTCAAGGAAGGCAATTGCCTGCTGATCTAAGGGCCAAAGTCTGGAAGGTAAATATGAGCTTAAATCAAGAAGCAGGACATACTTGAAGTTGTGTTTCATTTGGGGTAAAAGATTTAATTGCCAGGCATCTCTACAGAAGAGCTATAGTGCTGGAATTTTAATATGCATCTATGTTGATTCAGTTTAAGAATAGTTCTCCTTTATTTATTTTTTTTTTTAATTACTGGGTTCAGTAATTGAACAACTGCAAAAAGACACTAAAATATTTAGAGGGCTTTCTATTTTTGTTTTCAGATTGCACTTAATGTTGTAGGAAAGGGGGACAGCCTAGCATCCTGGGATGGCTCCTTAGACCTACCTGAGCAGAGTATAATTCATAAGGATTGCCAAGAGTTAATTGGTAAGTCCTGTGATATTTGTATCATCAGTTTGAAAACTTCTTTATTCTCAGTTATCTTAAGGCTTTTTTCAGTTAAATGATCTGAATGATCTTTACATTTTGGAGGAAGCTTTGAGGAGGAAGATGAAAGAGCAGACAAAAATCAGTAAGAAACTGTAAGAAAATAATATTTCACCTGTACACAGACTTTGAGGGGATGACATCGTGGGACTTTAAAGGATTAGCTTGCAAATGTTATTTTGCATAGTCAGAAAGCTTTGTGAGGTGAAAAAATGGCAATTGTTTTCCAGGCTCCATCTTTTAAAGCAGACATTCTTTGTATAATGTCCTTCAGGTTTTTATTTGTGGAAGGCCTGGTTCTTAATCTGAAAACCTGCTGTAGCACAAAAATGCATATAACATTTGAGAGAAGAAATATATTAAACATTTTGGACTTCAAAAACTATTTTAAAGAAAAATACTTCTTAATAGCATTTTCAGTGAAAATGAAAGGCTGTGCAAGCAAGCAAGGTGCTGCCAGGACAAAGGAAATAATATTCTGGTATGTCTGCAAGGAGCTGCCAAGGGATCTACTTGGCAGCCCATCACAGAACTGGTCAAACCCCTGAGGTGATGCAACAGCACTGATATTAGTTCTCACTTGATGGGATCAGTGCTGACTCATTAATCAGGATGCATCTCATGACTTCAATAAGAAATCTTCTAATTTATTGCCTATCACTTTATTTATTCTTGTGCAATTGAAAGTTAAGGCAGAGGTGGGAGTCGGTGCATGCATACCTACCTACCATTTCTGAAATGCAGTTCTACACTTTCTAGCCCTAAAGTCTAGTAGGCCTTGTTTTCCAGAAAGGAAAATCAGACTTACTGTCCTGTAAAGGAAAGAGATGGGGGTGGAATTTCCACTCTCTTATTTAATCACAGTCTCCCTTCAGGAAGGTGCAAAATATCCTGGTTATATTCATAACATACAAAATTAAGCACTTCAGTTTCTGGTAGTTCTCTTTTTGTATTTATTGCCAAATGTTTTGTGCTATGTAATGATTTAAACTGATGAAGGGAACAAATATAAAGGTACTTCAGAAAGGTTATATGGAGGCTTCATTTTTTTTGTTGGATTAAATGTTTCTATTTCAATGTTTTAGCAAAGCAAGTAGTCTCCAAATTTAAAGTATATCGTCAGTTGTCATGTGAGTTTTATGTACTGTTTCATTTTTCTGAGAGGTGGAGAAAAGGAATGCCAAATATTGACTGGCTTTGATGGGAAAATGTTAAAGACTTCTGTAATAAAAAAAAATTATTAACAGTAATGAGACTCATGGTCTTCTTGTAACTGAGGGAGAAATATGTTTCCTAGAAATTTAGTGCCACTATGTTAATGTAATGTGTACGTCCTGCATCCTGGACATACAAAAGTTTAAGCCTGTAAGCCTAGCTGATCTAAAACTTCTGGTTTGGATAAGTTTTCGTGTCAGTCAGCTTTTGAGGAATTGAAGGTATGCATTGTGGGTTGATCTATGTTGAAATTCAAGTGATTTGTCATAGAGTTGAGCCTAAGTTGTGTGCTGAGCACATCAAATAGGAGTAGAAGAGCAGCATTCTGTGCACTGAAGAATCTACCTCCTTCTTTCATATAGATCCTGGAAACCCCAAACTTCTCTCATCTTGTTGTTGCAGTATATAAATGATATTTCAATGTCTTATCCTACTGGGTTTATAAAATCATTAATATTTTGATACCTTTTTAAATGCCTTTCTGTAAGAATTTAATCCAAATAGCCAGCTTTTTGTTTGTCTGGTTTTGTTGGGTTTTTTCCCCGATCAGTCCCTATTGGTGCAATTCTGCTATGAAGTAATCTCATCCAATTTCTCTGAAAAGCCTTTAACACAGTTTATATTTCTGTGCCTATTTCAGACCAGCTGTCAGTGCCAGAAGAGGAGAAGTCAGTATTAATTTTGGATATTGAGTCTGTTATTACTTTTTATTGTAAATCACGCAATGTTAAATACAGTTCTTGCCTCGGCTGGGTACATCTGCTTAAACCTCTGGTGCACCTTCATTTGCCCCGCAGTGATTTGTACAACTGCTTCTATGCTATCATGAATAAATTCATTCCAAGGTAAAACCCTTTCTTTTCCATATGTACTATTTTTTTGGCAGTAGGAGTGTTCTCTGAAAGATGTGCATATTGGTTTCAGCTGGAGCAGTGCTGTTTGTAGCCATGTGGTCAGATTCTTTCATCTGATCATAAATTTCAGTACCTGTTGGTTTGAAATCCAGATGATTGTGTTGGTTTAAGATGCAAAGAATTAGCGTGACTCATCTAGACTCATTATGTCTTTTAAAGAACTATCCTTTCATGCAATATCAAAAACATTTGTTTATGAACTAATTCACGTAGGTTATGTGAAAGTGTTTTTTTGTTCCCTTTCCTAGCATTTTTGGTATCTAAAATACTTCTATCCCTTCAGAAACAGTAATTCATAAGCACTAATCAAGTCTCAAAATCTCTTTAGAAGTAGTTTATTTTTCTCTTAAGTTCTATTGAGTTGGGTCTGAATTTTTTTTTCGTTTTAAGTTGCTGGATATTTTTAGTGACAAATACTAAATTTGAGCTTTTCATGCTGTTATGTAGGTGCTCTCACTAAAATAAGTTATGTATGTTGGAGCACCAAGATACTTCAGCTAGACTGGATAGTCTGTAATTAAAGACCTTAGTCTGATTGCCTGGAGTGGAGATTCCAGCCTGGCTGATGGATATATGCCCAAAATATGAAAAATGCACGTTTGCTGTAGTGGCAGGAAACATTTATCAATCCTGTCACTTGACTCAGCTCGTGTCCCTTTCTGCTCTGAAACACTCTTGGGCTCTGTGGGCTGTTTGGGGATAGTGGCATTATGGTCACATAACTCATGTGCTTTCAGCTCTAGGCTTGCAGAGTATCTGGTATTTGAGCTTCTCTGTAGGAATCTAGGTGGTGTTTCAGGGAGATGTAGACTGTTTCCTGGCTGGTTTCTCTTCTCTGGGAGAATGAAAGACACAGAAAGGCAATTTATAGTAGATCAGCGAATCTCTGCTCCATTGGTACCATGCTTGCCTTGTTTTGAGATGTAAATCTGTTTTAAGTGCTTCTGCATTGTATCATCTGTCAAGTATTGATAGTATTTCATTCTGCTGCCTTGTTAATTTAGTGGGGGGTTCAGTTTCTGTGGGGTTTTTGTTGGTTTCATTTGGTTGGTTGGTTTTTTCACTTTTGAGGCAAGTTGACTTCGTGATCAGTCCCTGTGAATTAAAAGAGCAATGTACAGGAAATCACATAATCACAGACAGTAAAGAATTGCTACTCTGAGTCTGAAAACTGCAATGTTACAGGGGATTTTATTATTTCCATTGCTACTTTTTAGGGATTGTTTTTTGAAGGGAAGACCCTTTCATCTATTTAGACTGTTGCTTCAGTACCATGAGCCTGAACTCTGCTCCTTCCTTGATACCAAGAAGATGACTCCAGATTCATATGCACTCAACTGGGTAATAAAGTGAAAGTAGGGAAACATAATGAAAAATAAATTTCTGTTGAAATTTAAGTACATGTTGCCAGTTTATGGGAGAATAGTACAAGCAATTAGAACTGCATATATTAAATTAAATTGCATATTTTAATACAATGTGGGCTTTTTATCTTTAGTGTTTAGCATGAGGTATGAGGTCTTGCTAATGTCATGTTTCTATTGTACTGGGTGAGACCTTACTGAGACACTGATGTTAGAAACTTCTGGGAGTAAGGAGGAATGAGGGCAGCTGACTACTCAAAAAGCAAGAAGACCTGATGTTAGTTTTTATTGAGGGCTGCTATATGTTGTAGATATGGGTAAACATCAGTCTAACAGATCTTTTAGAGCTGAAGTATGAAGTAATAAATTCATTAATAAATTATTAATAAAACCCTCCATGCTAAGACATATATGAATGTCTTCTGGAATTCAGGCACATATATTTTACAACTTTTAAAGCATTAGTCATTTCCTCTTCAAAACTGCCTCAGATTGTGGGTAGTTACAAAGATGCTTACTTCAATCATTTTTTATGTGAAGCGGGCCAGCAACAAAATTTTTGTTTTAATGCTACTTCATGTATGCAATACAAAATCATGGTACTGTGCTTGCACAGGCAAAGTCTGTAATTTAATAGAGAAGGCTTTGACCCATGAACTCTTCAAGGTTATTCTTTCATACTCACTGGCTATGTAAAATTTTTTCAACTTCGTGTATTTTCAGTTAAAGAAGACTGAAATTAATTATTAAACTGTGAGGTCTGTATTGTGGTTTTGTTTTGGTTTGTTTTTTGTGGGTTTTTTTCCTTTGCTTTGGTTTGTTGTTTAGTTTGGTTTGGTTTTTCTTAAGGCTGCTGCCAATTTTAGTGCAAAAATGTCTAGAAAAAATTTCATCTTCTCAAAAATCTGCCTTTTCCCAGTCTAATGAGCATTCAAAAGAGAAATCAGGTCCTTTTTTGCCACTCAATTTCCATATTTTTAGTAGAATTTTCCTTAGTAAATACAAAAGTCTTTGAAGTTGTTTATTAGAATTTTGAAACCTAATTAGAAAAAGAATCTTCTCTCTGAAATGTGGTAGTGAAGTAAGCTGGTGTAGCTGCCAGTCCTCCAATGCCATTCTTCCTAGTACAATTTTTGGAAAAAATCTTAAGTTTCATTGTATATAATGAGATTACAGTAAAATTCCCTGTTTCATCTATGAAAAATCTCGGTCTATAGAGGTGTATCACTAATACTTAGAAATATATAAACAACATACAGAGACCTGCCATTGTCATCTTGTCCATGGACCTTTTGTCTTCAGTTGCATTTGAGCCAGAATTGAGTAGTTCTTTTTATCTTTTGCTATAAAGCTATTCTAGGAGGTGTTGAAATATTCTGTGATAGTGTTCTAACACAGATACCAAGCTTTTGAAAGCTGTAGCTGTGTTGATACAGAATTTGTATGCATCAGCAGGTTCAGTAAGACCTCAGTGAAGTCAGGAGGTATGCATTTGATTTAGGTGTGATTGTAAACCTATCTGGCATGTATGGGAGGAAGTTCCTACCTTTTATCTGCTTTAACTTTGTATACCACAGAGCATGTATTTTCAAGTGGGAGCATGGTAACAGGCAAAGAGTTTCTTAAATGGTAATGAAAATTTCCTGATGCTTGCAAATGTTTAATTACTCAGTCATAAAGCATCATAATGTAATGCTAAGTAAGTGATGTTGTCAAACTAATGTGCAACTATGTTCAATTAGCCCAATTCTGCTGTGAAAAATGAAAATAATTATGTTTTCAGGATCCTTTCAAAGCCCTAATTGCTATGCTATTTGAGTAAATATATTCTCTTATGATTGTCTTGTTAGTATAATTAGTATTTAGCAGTGGCTGGGAGCTAAACAGTACTCCAGCTTGATTGTGTTATCAGTGGTTGAATTTGCAAGGCTGCAGTGTACAGCCAACTTTGCCTTCACAACAGTAATATTTATTCACAGATACTCTGTAGTGTTGTGCACTGTTTCCATAAGAATTGGTGTAGAGGTTAGAACCAGCCTTCAGTACGCTGCACAGATGTAGGTTTTATCATAATTTTGTTGAGTTTATTTTCTTTTAGCTATCTTGCATCTCAGTTAAAATGTATTTCTGATAAGAAATTCCTGGTAATTGCTTTTTCTCACATTACATTCCAAATTTTTAGCTTGGAAGCCTCTTCTCATACTACTGTTCAGCTGAAGTCACTCAGGCAATATGGGATGGATATCTACAACAAGCAGATCCATTCTTTATTTATTTCTTAATGTTGATCATCCTTGTCAATGCAAAGTAAGTGTATAGTTAATTCTTTGGGACATTCTTTGCTGACACTGTTTTAATCCAGGTTTGTTTCATTTTGGTTTTACTGACTTAATCTATGCCTGTGACTTTACTGTTTTCAGAGACGTTATCTTAGCACAAGAATCAGATAAAGAAGAAATGATAAGTAAGTACTTCTCTTACATAGCTGCTAGTGAAATATTTACTATATACTGTAATCTCCATTTATTACTAATTTTTGTTGCTAAAGAGCTAGATTGCTTATTTCCATCTGATTTTTCTCATTAATGAATCCCTTCAACCACTAATTCCTTTCTTACTGTTCTTTTGCTGCCCTGTCCTTGACCTTCTTTCCTTATTCCTTTTAGTACTCTCAGACCTAGCTTTATACTTCATTTTGAAGTACTGGAAACAATCACCAGAAACTGGTCTAAGCCCAAAGCAACAGCTGTCAAATCCTTCTTTAAATCTACTGCACTTGTTGCATTTTCTGGATTGTCTTCATGTGCACTTGATTTGAGCCTAATTCATTGTTTTTATAGAAAATGCATTAAATTTCAGTGGAAAATTTAAATAATTTTTTGCCTTTGTATTTTTTTACATACATAATAAAATGTAATTCATAATCTCTAGTAGTTCAAAATGAGAGTGCTTGGAATTTTGTGTCTTTGCTATACACTGCAGAACTACACCCTTGGGTTATCCTGAACAGAGAATAGTGCTACTGATAAGTCCTCATTTTAAAGGATTCTCATGATCAGAGCTCTTTAGAAAAGTAGCTGACTTAGAATTGGAACTGAGAGCTAAAACTATACAGAAGTAAGAATGTGGTAAAAAATAATTTACATAGAAGGTTTGAACGTTGAGCAAAAAGCATAAGTTTTCTGTGGATAAGGAGTTTTTCCTCTGTCTTCACTTCTCATCTGGAGAGTGGATCAATATTCATGTTTAATCAATACACTAGATTGTTATGCCTTATTAAAAATAAGTTATTTTATGATCTGTGTTGCTTGATTTCTGTGTCTGAAAAATAGTGTTGCGTTTATGTTGTTTGTCTGTCTCAGAATTCTTAGAAACATCACCAGCCAATCTCGATTTAGAGGATATAGAAGATCTCTTCTCTTTGGCACAATATTACTGTAGCAAAACTCCAGCTTCTTTCAGGAAGGTAATTATAGTAATTTTGAAATTCTCTTCTTCTTGGCAGTGTTTAAGCTCCTGCTGACAGTAACTTTGAATATTTCATTGCGCTACTCTTTTTTTAAACTATTTTTTCATGTTGTTACTGTGGTGGAATTTACTGTTAGGATCTTTGAAAGATAAGGTTAAGTGAAACATATTAGAGAGAAGCTTCCTTGCAATATTCTCACTTCATGACTGATAACCTCATTTTCCAAATGAGGTTCTTGTAGCAACTGATGAAGCTAAACTTTACATTGACACAATTGCATTGTAGTACACTCCGCAGCAGTGCTAGTTGTATTTCCAATAACAAGGAGGAAATAATCTCTTACTGTAGCTAAATCTATTGTCACCTGCACTGTTTTTGCAGCTCTTCCTTACTCATGATATCTGACTTAGTGAATGAATGAAATAAAAGTATTTGATAGCCATTGTCCTCGGCTTGTATGTAGACAGATATGGGAGGTTTCTTGGTGGGAACAAAAAACAAAACAACTAAAAACCAAATACCAGAGGCATCTGCATCATGTTGGCATGGTGTAAATGTTGAACAAGTGTGTTTGTAATGGAAGTGCAGGCCTTGCCGTGATTTTCAGAAAGAATTTCAGTTGATCAAATGTTTCATTACTATGTGGACAGGATACATGTGTGGAACTTATTATTCTAACTTATAGAACTTAGTGGATATAGTTTTATTTTAAACTTTCACTCATAAAGACAATGGCTTCAGTTAATCTTTTTTTTCCTTGCCTTATTAGGACAACCACAGTCTTTTTGGCAGCAGCTTGCTGGGCCTCAAAGATGATGACACAGACTTGAGCCAGGCTCTCTGTCTAGCAGTTTCTGTGTCTGAGATTCTGCAAGCAAATCAGCAACAAGGAGTCAGTATACTGAATTAACCCTCCCCCCCAGTTTTGTAGAAAGGAAAAGAATCAATCACTAACCATTAGTTTTTACTGCTAACAGCACAAACGAATATTTGCTATTTCAGGAAAAGTATTTTTGTTTTGAAGATTTCTCCCTTGTAAGTGATCTGCTGTCTTCAATGCATTTGTGCTGTAACAAGGAGCAGAGGAGAGCTTGAGACAGCTGATTTGAATTTGAGGAGTGTGAGCTGAAAGTAGTATATCACTAATTTGGATTCCTTTCCAAATGTAGCTACTGTAGAGGAAAATTTAAAACTCACTACTCAGTACCTTTGAGAAGAACACTGTTAAGCAATATCTGTCTTTTGTCAATGAAAGGTTTAAATGAAGAAAAGAAAATTGATTAAAGCTGTTTCAGTAGAAGTTAATTGGCCGTGTAGTTGCAGGGACTTCACTAGAAATATTTAAGACCTATAGATGGATCATAATGTAATTAGATTACAGTGTTTCTTATTGACTACTGACTTGTTGTAGCAGTTTCCAGGCCCCAGTTTTGTCATTCATAGTTTGGGTTTTTTCCTTGTCCAAATAAAGTTAAGCATCTGTTTATATCCTATCCAAGTTGGTGGGATATATCCTTATGTGCTGTGCTGATTAGTACTGGACTCTTGGATTGTCTCATACCCACAATGTCTCCTCTCAGTAGAAATTTTATAATTGCACTTGGATGATCCTTTCCCATGCACAAGCTGATGTTTTAATATGCATTAATGTGATGTATTTCCATGCACAAGCTGATACTAGAATACTACTGATGGTCTGGTAACTGTAGACAAAATTCAGATTAATCAAATGAAGTAAGATATTTTTTAATAGCTCTTAGCCTCTCTGAGCAGTTCCTGTAATATTAGAATTAGTATTAGAATGTAATTGAATTCTGTCAATAATTATGCAATTTTAAAATGTAGAAATTTCTCTTGCAGGAAGGAGTGAGATTCTTTGTAGTGGATTGTCGTCCTGCAGAGCAATACAATGCTGGGCATTTATCAACAGCATTTCATTTAGACTCAGATTTGGTTTGTATGCTTTTTGTTTCTTTACTGGTATTTGAATCTTAACTGAGACAGAAGGGGGGAGAGAAATGCCTGCCTTGAAAAATAAAGTATTCTTAATTTAGGATATCCTCTAGTCTGTGGACTGCATTGTCTAACTATATGATGATAAGGTTTTGAAATTTAGGTTCTCCAAAGGAGATGGTAGAACATAATTTTACTGAGTAGTCCTTAATGACATTAGAATTTGGGATTCCAGACTTCCTGTTCTTTGGTTAGGAATGGAAGCCCATACAGACTAAAGACTAAGCATTGCTTGGAGAAGAAATCTCTTTTTAGCATCCTAATTTCCAGTGAAAGGTATAATTAATTTTTAAAAAGAGCACTTTTCTTTCTCTTTTTTGCCTCAGCCAGTCTTATTACAGTCTGCTTTTACAGGGCATATATCTTGAAAAGGATTTGGTTGCTTCTTCAAAATTTTTGTTGTACAAAATGAAAGAGAAAGTGCTTTAATTTTGGCACTGAGATGTGCTATGGATGAATAACTTCCATATTTTTGTACTTTCTATTTGATTATGAATTCTTAATTGAATATTCAGTCATGTTTTTCTTTGTCCTTTTTCCCCCCAAAATCACTTCCATTTTAGCAGTGTATTCATCACTTCTAGATTAGCCCTCAACTGTTTTACTTCAAACAGTCTGTGGAAGCTGTATGGAATGATTTATTTGGATATACACCACAAAAGACTTGTATACCTTAGTTAAATTCAATACTGCACCTAATATCTTTATCTCTCTAATTAAAATGATGCATTATTCAGTATTACATGCATGTATGTAAATATAATATTAAATATACATATATAAATATAATATATATAATATTAAATATAATTACGTAGGAGACCAAAGGAGGCTGAAGGGCAACCTTAGTGCTTTCTGTAACTATCTGAAGGAGGTTGCAGCAAGATGGGTGTCACTCTGTCCCAAGTAACGAGCAGTAGGACAAGAAGTGGCTTCCTGTTGCACCAGGGGAAGTTTAGGTTGGATTTAGGAAAAATTCCTACTCTGAAAGGGTTGTCAAGCATTGGAACAGGCTGTCCAGGGGAGGGGTTGAGTCACCATCCCTGGAGGTATTTATTACTTGTAGATGTGGCACTTGGGGGCGTGGCTTAGCAGTGGAGAGTTGGCAGTGTGAGGTTCATGATTGGACTCCATGACAAGGGTCTTTTCCAATCTAAATGATTCTTTGATATAGTGTGGTTTTTAACCTAGATCAAAAATCATTTAGGAAAAAACTTTCCTTGTCCTACATGAATGTTCTGCTAGCCTTAATTGAATGTCACATTCAGTGAAGCAGAAATAAGCATTTTAAATTATTAAGTAGTACAAATAGCTGATAGTATATGAAAAAGGAGTCCATGCAGACAAGTCTTAAATTAGATGTGATCAGTTCATATGTATTTAAATTGTATGTTGGAATTAATGGTCCTTCATGAACCATGGTGGATGAATCTCACCTGATTCATCCTTGTTTTTGAAAGTTCAGTGCTAGGAAAATAGAGGGAAAAATCTTCGTGATGGAAAGTCATTAATGGAATTTCAGTGCATTTTATATTCATATAAATATATAATATTCCAAAAATTATTGGAATTAATAAAGGAGAGACAGTAGGGAAAGAAAGCACTTTGGAATCCGTCTCATTTATAGTGAGATTTAGGGCCTGTGTAATAAAGCAGCAGCCTTTATCTCTAGGAGAACCCCAGTCAAAATTCAGCTTTACTTACTAATGGCTAGGTTGTGTACTTGTGACTTTGTCCTTCATTATTTAATCTACCATACAGACAAGGTAATGAGAATCCCTTCTGGCCCCTCCCTGTCCCCCTCAATCCAGTTGCAGGTCAAAATTCCCTTATGAGTTTAAATAATTACCTTCTCCACAAACACAGGTTATAATTTTAGCTGTATTGAGAAAGTCCTTGTTTCTCCACCACTTTCATATAGAGCTCATGTTTTTGCATGCATTGTAGCCCTTCATGTCTTAACTTTTTGAGAGTGCAAAGAATCACAGATACCTCCTTGTACTCTCAATTGTAATTTCTTTTCTCAAATCTTGGTAAGTAAATGAGAAAAAGCTTAGTGAGGAGGCAACAAGAGGAAGACTTTACTGGCATCTAGAAATTCAAGGTAATTTAAAGGGTTTCAAATCTCCAAGGTTTGAATGTGTTGTGCCCAAGCATGTGTAAATATGGAAACCAGCCCCACTGCTCTATTACCAAATAAACACAACATGAAAGTTGCCAAGGCTTGTTCCACTGTTACTTGATGTCTTCAGAAATAAACTCACAAATGTTAGCTGTCTTTCTTTCCTGGGGAGAGCAAGTGGGGTGAGGAAGTAAAGGGCCATTCACGATGTTCTTTGTGTAACATGAGACCTTGGTCAGGTTCCGTGTGGGTGTGGGTGTGACTTGCACAGTGCTGATGTTGCCTTGCTCCTGCCCAACAAACTGTAACCATTCTCAAAGTTTGTCTCCTTTCACAACTCATGTTACGATATCTTGGTGTCAAACAGCATTCTCTGTTCATTCCACAGATGCTTCAAAACCCATCAGAATTTGCACAGTCTGTAAAATCCCTGTTAGAAGCACAAAAACAATCTATTGAGTCTGGCTCCATAGCTGGTGGGGAGCATCTCTGCTTCATGGGAAGTGGCAGGGAAGAAGAAGATATGTATATGAACATGGTGTTAGCACATTTCTTACAGGTACAATTAAATTGCTATTGATTTAACAGCTGGAGTAAAGGGTGTCTGCATGTGTCATTGATGGTAAATGGTAACACATTTTCTCCTTAAAATCTGAACTTTTTTTTATATTACTTGAGTTTATGGGTTTTTTATATTACTTGAGTTATAGTTTTTAGTAAACTAACCCCTGTTTCATTACCATGTTTGCCAAACTCACTCCACAGGTTTTTGCTCTGATCAGAATTATCTTTTCTGTTGCAGAAAAATAAGGAGTATGTAAGCATTGCCAAAGGAGGCTTTATGGGTAAGCTTATTAATATGAACTTTAATTTGAAAAATCTTGATATCTTAATACTGTTGGTATTTTGGGGGCTTTTGCTAAAAAACATCTAAATGGATGGCAACTAGGTTCATATGTCAGGTTGTTGTTTTGTGTAAGTAAACACTGTGCACTACACATTTGTGGTTAACTCTTAGGACTTCCCAGATTTCTGAGTGGTGAAAAATTAATGCAGGAATTGGGGAAATTCCCTCTTAATGGGAGTTCTTGACATTCTTGACATTTTAGCCACTGTAGATTGCAGCTTCATATGAAGATACAGCTTCATAATTAACATTTACTGCTGCTACAATTTCTTAAATCAGGAGTTCATAATTCTGCAGCTGATGCTGGAAGTAATCAAGCTCTACAACAGTGGAGAGATCTGTGCTACCATATGACAATAGAGGCATTTTTAATCAATATGTGTGGTGTTGTAAGAGCTGTTTTCAAGATCAAAGCAGTGATTTATTTTTAATTGCTTCTCTATTCTAAATGTTTACTGAAATAATTAGTATAGCAGGCGGACAAATAGTCATTAGATAATTAGATTATCTTAATGCCTTTGAACTACTGAAAGAAAAGCTGGGGATTATTATAGTGATCACTGAATTTATCTATTTTATTGAATTGTGGGGAAATAATTGTTACTGATTAGTCTTGGGTATATACAATATTTTTCATCAACAGACTAAGTCCTGTGTAATTCTGAATGTTTTTAATGGCCTTTTAACAGCCCTCCAACAGCACTTAGCAGATATCAATGTGGAAGGACCAGAAAATGGATATGGCCACTGGATTGCTAGTACTTCAGGCTCAAGAAATAGCATCAACTCTGTTGATGTAAGTGAAATTTTAATGTGTTACAGTGGGATAGGAGCCTTAGGTGTACTGAATTTTTTCTTCACGTTCCTCATTCTATTCCATGAAATGCATTATTGCAAATCATGACTGTTTTCACTTGTGTGTTTAATTTCAAACTTTGAAAGAAGTGTTTGCAAGAGTTTGTAGGTGATAACTTTCTGTAGTCATTCTCCAGCAGAATACATGTCATAGACAAATCTTTCCCTGGCTTTTACTCACTATGGGAAAAAAATTACTATAGTGGCATACAATTTCATGGCAAAGCTCAAAATTGTATATTTGCTGCAGCTGATTTGTGTAGAATTAAGCTTTTAATTTAGATGCAATGTGTCATTAATATGATTCTTTTGTCTAGATGTCCATAGCAGAGTGCTGAGTAACATAGTTTGTCAAGCTTCTTTTATTGGAGGATATTTTTCTCAGTCACATATAATTGCTGTTATTTGATAGAATTCTAACAAAATACAAAGGTTCTACTGAGTACAGCACCATTTTGTGGTCTGTTTCCTTGTTAATAAATTCATTGAGAAGAAAAAACATACTTTGATATGATTAATCCTGAGAGGAGTTACTTTTACAGGGTGATTCTCCTAACGGTTCAGGTGATGGAAAAGGAGTGAAGTCCCTGGTGAATAAAATGACAGTTGCTTTGAAGACTAAATCTGTGAATGTGAAAGAGAAAGTTATCAGTTTTATTGAAAATACATCTACTCCAGTGGACAGGTTAGTCATTTATATCTCACTGTGCATTAGCTGGGAGAAGTGACTTCCTATTTTGTGTGGCTGTTTTGTAAGTGTGAAAACTGGGCAAATTAGGAAAAAGTTGTCTTCCAAATTCAGTTTTTTCATTTTCTATCCCAGCCTTCTTCACAATTTTATCATGAGCCTACTGTGCTCCTTAGTATTGCAAGGCCATTGTAGGTCCCTGTTGCCTTGAATGTTTATCTAGAATTTGTCATTTAATTTCACTTCTTATAATGTGTCAATTTTGTGTTCAATCTAAAAGTGAACAATGATTTCAGTTCCTCCCCATCCTGACTAATGAAATAGATTAATAACAGTGACATTCTGGATAGGTTTTTTTCATTGGTTGCTTTTGATTTGGTTTCTTTCACTGCTGCATCTTGCCAAATTGAGTTTACCTCTTTCAAAGATTTTGATTTTTTTTCAAGTCCTTATGTAAAGCTGCTTTTCAAAATCAGAATCCACCCTTGTTTGGTTTTTGTGTCTTTAGGTACAGCAAGGAATGAGAATGTGCAAGTAGATTGAAGAACACTTTCAAATTTGGAAATCATCATTCCAAATACTTATCTTAACTAAATAGAAGAATAACAGTTTTCCTCTGTCAGATCTTTAAATGAAATGCCTTGTTGTAGTTCTTTAAATTCCAGCCTTTGAAGGTGTGTGTTGAATACTAAGACACTGGTATTCAGGAATCTCAGAGAGGTAGCATTTGTTTGATAGCAGGATTTAAAATACCAAATGAATAGCAGTTTTTAACATTCTTGTACCTCAGGTCATTCCTTCTTTTTGTGTTGGAAAATGTTTTTCTAAATTACTATTATTTACTTTTATTTCACAATTAGAGGAAAAAATTCTTAAATAGCATTTGGTAGTAGCTTTTGCTGTGTGAAGAATTAAACTAAATGAATGTGAAGATCTAAACTGAAAGAGGGTAGATTTAGATTAGATGCTGGGAAATAATTCTTTAGAGTGGGGGTGGTGAGGTGCTGGCACAGGCTGCCCAGGGAAGCTGTGGCTGCCCCATCCCTGGCAGTGCTCGAGGCCAGGCTGGGTGGAGCTGTAAGCAATGTGGTCTGGTGTGAGGTGTCCCTGTGCAGGACAGGGTGTGGAACAAGATGATCTTTAGGGTCCCTTCCAACTTAAGCCATTCTGTGAAATCAAGTAATGCTTACATATAAGCCATATGTAGCATAGGAAATGCATCTTTTAGTAGATTTTTTTTGCAACTATTTTTTTACCTTGTGTCCAGCGTTCATGAAGCCTTGGTTTTTATTTACAAGCGTCCTCCTTGAAGAAGCTACGTTGCCAATATAGAGAATTTCAGCTATTTATCTAGGTTTTTCCTTTACATTTTTTTAATTCTTTTGTTCTGTCCTCTGCCCCAATGTACTGTAGAATACCTTTCAATATTTCCTGGCCAGACAGAGCAAGCATGGAGCGGTAAGCTTGATAATTAAGCAGTCTGACTAAAACCACCTTTCTTGTATTTAGCATGGCATCACAATGTTTGTAAGCATTAGTTACACTGACAAGATTGCTTGAGTATTTTGATATTAATTTAATTCTTTGAAATATATTTAAACTATTGCTTTTTACAAGCACTGGTCAAGAGACTAAAGGAAGAAAAAGAATATATTAGCAGTGCTTTCTTCTCTTAGTTTCTGCTTTGCTATTTCAGTTGTCTTCCTTACTATTGCTTTTTGTGGAATTTTTTTAACCTGTCAGTTCCTATATACATTTTGTTAGTAATCTGTACTAGTAGAAGACAGCAGGAGCAATTACTGAACAAATTATGGCTTAAAGCCTTAACAAGAGAGACTATAAGCATGAAAAGTAAACTTTTCATGAAACACCATCAGTACTTAGATATGACGGGGAGCCCATATGGAAATTCAGTCTGGAAGTCTGAAATTTTTATGCTTCTTATCACATGGTGATAGAACATGCTGAAAGAAACAGACATGCTCATTACTGGGAAAAGAAAAACTATAAATAAATATGCTTTGCAATTCTACATCATCTTCTTCACATTACTGAATTTCATGAAAATGTGGAGGCCCTTTACATTTGCCTCACATACAGAGTCTTATTATTTCAGAAATAAAAATTGTGAAATGAGTTTTTATAAAATTCCTTGTGATAATTGAAGAGCAGCTCATGCATAATCACTTTGGAACTTTAGGTATACTTTAGGGGTTCTGTAGCTTTTGACCTTCTTACACTGAAATGCATGAAGATAAATGCTGGATGGATTATTGAAAATTTTAAAAGTATGTTTTCAAGGATTTTTGACTGATTTTTCTTTCAAGTAGTTTGCACTTAGTTTGATCTGGGATTCACCCCAAAGGAGCACAGAAAGGCGTTGTTCGTGTGAGCAAAATCAGTAGTAATGTTAACCAGTATTCTGTAAAAGAAAAATGGGAATGGCCCAATAGCACACAGTATATTTTGATAATTTAGAAATACTAAAGATCACGGGGATTGTACACCACATTTTGTTGATCTTTTTCTAGAATATAGTAAGAAAGTGTTAAAAAAAAATTAAAAATATGGTGACTCTTTGATAACTCAGAGATGCATGAATCTGTATTTGTAACCAAGAAGTTTTGGTATATTGAGATTTTACTTTGGTTATTTTACTTATTCCTTTCACTCCTATTGCACATCTTCTTTCATTGGGTAGATGCAATAATAAATTAGCTCACACTGTATATCCCTAGAGTATTTTCTTAAAATTACAGTTCTTGAAAACCTAGAATAGCTTTTTTTTTTTCCTGTATCCATTCAAATAGGTCTACTTTGTGTTTATCGCCAGGATATTTCATTTGGCAGGTTTGCCACCAAAGGACATTGCATTCAATTTGTAACCATGTAGTAATGACCTTCCATGTAAAGGGGTTAAAAGAAATCAATTTCTAGTTTAAGATGTTACCAGGCTTTTATAAAGTAGCTTTTTACTCTCTTGTTACTCTCTGGTCCTGACTAACTTCGCTTGATAAACATCAGTGAAATCTCCTCTTGGATGTCTCTGTATAATTCAATTTGACATTATTTAAATGTGCTGCTAATTGGTTATGTATTACTAAAGCATATTTACAAAAGCCTCCATATGGAAGCACTGCCCTCTTGAATTGTCAGTGTCATTGATGCTTATTGTCTTAAACACTAATGAGCATGTTATTGTATGTTTATTTTTGTGCCATTGTAGACCACATTTCTGTTTGTTTATTTTTTTCACTTTTCTTTGTTTTGTTTATATTAGTAAGTTTTACCCATAGAAAATGTTTTCTAACTTTCAATTCTACTTTCAGGTATCCCTAAGTAGTAGCATTAATTTACCTGTTACTAAACCTGTTCCCTGTCCAGCTTGGTTCTACAGTAGCATTTAAACTGGAGTTGTGCATGTACTTAAAACAAGAACCAAGGCTTATAGTTGGTAGGAAACATAAACACACAGTATGGGGAGGAGGTTATTGAACTGAAGGAAAGGGACAGGCAAGTTTTTTGGTTTTGTTTTGAGTTTTTTAAAACTGCTAAGCATTGCCACTTCTAAAGGCTAAAATGATGAACTGTTTGGTT
The DNA here is from genome assembly GCA_013401135.1 of Cettia cetti. Classification (NCBI taxonomy): domain Eukaryota; kingdom Metazoa; phylum Chordata; class Aves; order Passeriformes; family Sylviidae; genus Cettia; species Cettia cetti. Next base: position 46,716 of record VZUI01064969.1, on the reverse strand, counting down.
TTTTCAGAAATTGTCTGTATTGTTGCTTTCTGAACTTTCAAGTTTTTCTCATATTTTCCAGGTATTCTCAACAGTTGAGGGCAAGAGCTTTTAATTCAGCTGTGTCCATGTAATCACAGCATTCTGAGCTGGAGCTTTAAAATATCTCAGGATTTGCAATCTTACTGTCACACATTAATGCTCAGTTGTGTGTGTTTGTGTCATTTGATATGATCTGTAGAAACAACTTGAATGTGATTTTTTACGTCAGTATCACAGTGGTGCTGAAATTGTAGCAGTGGGAATTGTTTGAGCAAATATGTCAAGAGTTGACTCAAGCAGGGAGTAGTGAGCAGGAAGTCAGGGTTTAGAATACAGTGGATGGTTTGTAATAACCCCACTGTGTAGTTCTTAGGGCATTTTGTTATCTTTTCAGGAATTAGCCAGAAAAATTAACTGCCAGACATCTTAGTTAATAGTCTTTGGTTTTTGCTTCATCTGAATTTGGCATCCATGTGAAGTTGCCCTGACTGTGCAGATATGTTTGTTTCATGCTAGAAATTTAGCATGTTGTCAGTTTTCAGGTCTCTAATGTATGTTGCCATTTGAGAAGGTGAGCAGAAGTTGGGGGGTTTTTAAAACAAAACAGCATTTCTTTCCACTTTCTTTGTTACAACAGTCAGCCTCCCAAGGGGGCTGAACTGTGTGCTTTCACTAACCAAGTTGCTTGATGGGTCACTCGCATCTTCCTTGCAGGCTGCTTCATGAAATTCTCTTGTCCTTCTCTGTTGCACAGCTGTGTTTACATTTTGCTAATATGTTACTGTGGAACTCAGACCATCAGTTTGAAAGTTACTTTTCTTCTCCTGTCCCATGCCCTCTCCTACCCTTTTAATTGCCAACAGACATGTCAGCAGCAGTGACAGAGTAGGAAAACCCTACCGTGGTGTGAAGCCGGTATTCAGCATCGGAGATGAAGAAGAATATGATACTGGTACAGTAGAAGGTTTTCCTTTTACCTAGATTAGCTTATTTAGACAAAATATCCAATCATTAAGTTGGATTAAGTCAAAGAGTGTCTCTTACATCTTTATCTTGCAATATGATACTTGTCTGCTATTGTTGTTCATGTGTGTTATGGTAATGCTTAGGCCCAGCCCTCTTCAAATATATAGTAGCAGATTAAATAAGAAATAATTTGTGGTAGGCACCAGCCAACAGGAAGAAATTCAAATAAGCAGATACAGTGGATCTTTTGTCTTCACTTGTTATTTACATAGTAAAGAGGTTTTTCTACACTGATCTTTTACGTGTAAACTAGCAATTATGCCTTTATTACTCACAACCGTAAGCAAAATGTAAAAGACTTGGCACTTGGCTGATGTATCTCAGTTTAAATGTCTAGTATTGTCAGTTAGTGTAATGATCTGAATTTCTGAAATATAGCTGGAGCTAGACTTTAAATGGCTAATGTGTGCACACCTCTCCAGTTCTTCAGATTTTGCTTTTCAGCACTGAATCTATTAATAATGGATTCATCTCTTGATAGGCATGCAGATTGCTGTAGAAAAAAAAAAAAAGTGCTATTTTTATTTAAAATTTTTATCTAGTTGAAAAACTACAGGCAAAACTGGAGCACCACACATTTCATAAAGGTTTATTTGCAGGGGTTTTTTTGAGAGCAGGTCTAACATGAGAATGGTGCAGACCTACTGCTGCTCGGGTTTTGCTCTGGTAGCTTTAGCCCACTCCCAGTCATCATCTCACAAATAACTCCTGTGGCCAAGAGGCTGATTTGGCTTCCATGGGAGAAACAAGTAACTAGTATGAGAATCTTTGAGGTGCAAAAGAAACAATTCAGGAAGATTAACGAGAGTCACAGGTTTAAATAACATGGATGGCAGTTGATCATCACCTGCAATAAAAATTTTGAAGGAGCAAAGTGAAATTATCAGGCGGAAGCTTTAATGCTGGCAAGATTTTTCTCCAAATGCCATGTAATTAGTTTGCACTGTTCTTTGAGCATCCGTGATAGTGTTTGGCAAAATCTGTGTGTTTCAGAAAACTAGCTCCTCCAAGACATACTGTCTAGAACACATTTCCAGTAAAAGTTGTTTGTTAAGTTCTATTTAATATTTGCTTTTAAAAGCACTATTGCACTTGGTAAGTAAGCAGAATCAAAGCAATTTGAGTAAACAAAGCCAAAACATGTGAAGTGAAATATATATAATCTTGATACAGGAGAATGCAAAAAGTGAACCTGTTTCTGTATACTTGGTTTTGTGAAGTTTTAGTGTTTGGGGGTTTTCTGTCTTAATTGCAGTCAGCTGTAATTACTGCAGCCTGCTCAAGGTGGATCTGCTTCAGCAGGAGGGTTGGACCAGGTGACCTCCAAAGATCCCTTCTACCCTCAGCCATTCTGTGATTCTGTGAATTGAGGGTGAATTATTGTTCCTTTTGCTTCAATTCCATAATACATTTTTCAATTAAAACACTGCCCAAAGAGTGTTTCAAATTCTGAACTGCATTGAAGTAACTAGTTTAACAAAGTGTAGGAAATTGGCTTTGAAGGCTCTTTCAAAGTTGTCCTGAGTTGCTTCTGGGAGTAATTTGTTTGGGAGTTAATATAGTTGATTGTGTTGAAAAATTAGATTGCTTAAATTCTTCTAATGTAGCACCAAAATTACTATGCAAATATAATCACCAAGTGGTATTTTGCAATTAAGTAATAACATATGCAGGAGTTTTGGGTGTTTCACAGACATGTGTGCTGAAAATACAGGGTTGGAATATGTTCTTAAATGTCCTTAAAAAGGATGTGAAGCCAAAAACAACAATTTTTTGCTAATGATCTAAGGCTATTTGAGATAGTAAGGACAGACTGATCTGAATGACTGGGTAATAAAATGGCACATGGAATTCAGTGTGAATTTAATGCAAGAAAAAAACCCCAACCACTTCTACTTTCAGATCCAGTGGTGGTCGAATGATTTGGCTGTGTCCAGCAGCAGTGGGTTTATAATAAATAAGCAGTCCTTAGCAGTCAGAAAAGCAAATCAAATGCTCAGAAATCCGTGATTCACCCACACATTAAATATTATGTGACTTCTGCCCTTGATGTCAGAAACAACGTTTGAACAGGAGAAGGTACAGAGAGGAGTAAGAAGGGTGAGGAAAGATATGATTATTATTTTCACAAAAGGCACAGCTGAATGTTAGAAGTTTTGTTATGTGAAAGAGGTATTTTAAGGGAGAAAAAGTGATCCACAAAAAATAATGCCTGGCCTTGAAAGGGATCAGCAGGTGTTCATTTCTTCTTGTAAAGGAAACTAGAAGCCACAAGAAGAGACTCTCCTGGATTGTAGTTGGCTTGGCTTTGGTACTCCTTGCCAAAAGATATTGGTGCTTTAAATGCAAAGGGTTTATATGGCTTCAAGGAAAGTCTGGACAAGTCCATGTGAAAGAAATCCATGAAGCTTTACTGAATGGACAAATTGGACCAGCCTGAAACACACTCTGACCTAAAAATACCTGTTTGTTGAGAGAAAATTAAGAGAGGAATATCAGATATGCCTTTTTCTTTCTTCCCTCTCAATAGTTCTGTATGCTTAGGCACACTTGCTTTGAACCGATGTAGCTACAGTGGGTTTAAGTGAATTGAAAAGTTGGCTGATGGGTGTGAAAATATTACTCTTTTTTCTTTTTTTTTTTAACATTTTTATGCCCCTCCATTCAAAACAGATGAAATTGATAGCTCCTCAATGTCAGATGATGATCGAAAAGAGATTGTCAACATCCAAACGTGGATAAATAAACCTGATGTGAAGTATAACTTTCCATGTAATGAAGTAAAAGAAAATGGACATATGTTTCCCAGGTACTGAAATTAATCCTAAGTTCAATGAAAACATCCATCTTGGTATACATTCTAAAAAAAAAGTGTTGGTCACTTCACTTATCCTTTGTATTAAACTAGGAAATGAAAGTGTGAAACAGCATAGAACAAAGTGTTACTGTATTTGCATTCTTGTGTTTGCAGTGTTATAGAATGGTAATTATGTATAAAACCTGGTGTAAAGTTTTGCTTTGAAGAACAAGATAGTAAGAAAAATGGAAGGGGGAAAGAGGGGCTGGAGGTACTTGCCGTGCTCTTGTGCATCAGTAATGCTGAGGTTGACACCATGCTTGTTTTCAGAAATGGCTGTGCTACAGAACTCAGGGAAAATCTGAAGTATTTTGTAAAACTTTCTTTATTAGATATTATGGAAGTATTAAAACTGTTTCTTAGATTTGGTAGCTGTATTATTAAACCCTCTCCGTGTAGTTCATTCATGGAATTTAACTTTCTAAATAGCTGATATTTAATTCATTGACAAAACTAATTTGTATTTTTCTTTTTCTTCAAGTCATCTCCTAGTAACAGCAACTCATATGTACTGTTTGAGGGAGATTCCATCACGGAAGGGACTGGCTTACATACAGTCTCGACAGGCACTCAACTCTGTAGTGAAAATAACATCCAAGAAGAAACACCCAGAACTGATCACCTTTAAGTATGGAAATAGCAATACTTCAGGCATAGAAATTCTGGCAGTTGAAAGGTAAGCCATCTCAGTAGCAGAAGTGTAAATGGTGATGATATCCAGGATGCTGTACGCTGGAAATCAGGGATATGCTGTAATTCCCAAAATTTAGTTCAAAAGCTATGCTTTTTTATATAGGAATACATAATTTAGATATGAACTAGGAAAAAAGATTTGCCAGCAAAATGATGAGTGTTTATGAGACCCAAAAGAAGGAGCTGCAACTACAGTTGTTGGGGATGGGATGTGTGCAAGTGTTTTCTTTTTGTAATAGGTCTTAAATAAAAATTAAGTGTACAGTTCTCTGCAGCAAAAATATGGATTTGTGAAGAGTGGGATTTGAGAGTATGGTCATTATGGTCATTCTTCTGTGGAATAATTTTTTTTTTTTTTTGGGCTTCTGACTCATATTCTCTGTGCATTGTGCAAGGAGTCCAGAAGCCTGCGCTCAAAACTATGATTCCCTGAAACCTGATTCCTGGAAATTGCATGTTGGCATGCTCAGTACTTGCATGCTTGAGAGGGGGAAGGGGTCAGATGGAGCAGAGTATCAGGCTTTTTTCCACTGGTGTAGCCTGCTGTTTCTTGGCACTCTTTTAAGCAGGTTGCTGATACCAGCTGGGTGTTTTCTCATCCTCTTCCTTGGAGAGAACTGTGTGCAGTGGATGCTCTGTTCTCACAAGAGAGGGGAGATGAGTTTCCTACCTAACTAGGGTCGTTCTATGCCTGTTGGCTCCTTAGGTTTGTAGTAGGTCAACAAAGAAATTAAAATTTTGCAGAAAACTTTACTGCTTGTTGAACTACTTCATCACCACCTTGTGGACCAGAGCAGATTGATCTAGAGCTATCTATAGGAATTAAAAAACCAAAAACCATAAAAAATAAAATACCACAAAACAAAACCCAAGTAAGTACTGCTATTCTTCAGTCAGACAGTGCTATCAATAGAGATCTTGAATGGCCTGACCTATCCCATTGTCAATTTTTCTTTCCAAGATGGCCTCAACAGTTGTAAGTTCACAAAGAGAAAGTTTCATATGATAATCAGGAATTAAATGTTATTCTCTTAGTATTTTTTCATTTTAATATATTCCCCTCTTCCCTTCCTCCTAGACAGAGGAAGAATGAAAAGAACTATGGAATTTATACTCAAAAATTTTATAGTGAATTAATGATGGTTTTTTTCTAATTTTTTTAAGGTATTTGATTCCAAATGCAGGTGATGCTACCAAAGCCATAAAACAACAGATCATGAAAGTATTGGATGCCTTGGAAAGTTAATAACTAAAGACTTTGTAGAGACGAGTTTATAAAGAAGAAGGAACCAAGATACTGTATGTGGACACAAGCTGACTGTTTCCCAACTGAATACTAACTTAAGAGAATTTTTCAGTTTTCTGGTGGGGGTGCCTGAGTAGCAGGCTTAAGATAGGGTAAATTATTATCCATTTCTGAACAGGATTTTTGTTTGGTTGGTTTTTTTAATTATTTTTTTGTTGTTGTTTTGGAGAGGTGTTTATTATAAAGGTCAGTTTGTTTCATTTTAATGCAGCCTTAATGGGAGTGATCTGCATCTTTGGAAGAGCAGATGTAGCTGGGTTCATGTTAAGTGTGTTAAAGGAGTGAAGGACTGTGATATACAGAGAGAAAACACAATGGTTTTTAAATTATTATCCCTTGCAAATAAAATGTCTCTGTTGCCTACAGTCTAGAAATTTGATTTTGCCTAGCAGGTATTATCAAAGACTAATTAAAAATTTAGGGCTTTGACCATAGCAGATACAAATCTTAAAAACACTGTTTTCCCATTAAAAACAGTTAAATCCAATTTGGGCTGCAGAGAAATGGAAAAAATATAAGCAATATGTAAAATTAAGGGTTTTTTAAAGTCTTACCAGCTACTAGGCTAAACAACTGGAATTGGTGGTAAGGATTATTTTTAACTACTGAAATTAACTGTAGTTTTTACTACAGGGTTGTGATTTTTTTTTAATTATGCAAAATTTTACATTTCATAGGTTGAGGCTGTTTCCCTTGTAAAGATGAGCGTGTGCATTGAAATACATGTTTCATGACAGAATATGACAGTTAAAAACAAGTTGCCTTGTTCCTCAGAAACAAAATATTTAAGAAATTTAGATGTTTAAAACCCTTCAGTTCAGCACAAAAGTGAGTACACACTGACCAAAGGTGTGTTCAGCAAGAGGATGAATGCACACAAAACCAGGAAAGAAATTCCAGTGCTGTATACCTGTGATAGATGTATTCTTAACTGGTTGCCTTCATTGATTCAAGGGGTTTTTTATATTCTTTTCAGTAACAACTTCTAATTTAGTAAATATTTGGGAGATGGCAACTATATGATTGTTCATCATAAGCTTTCCATTTGTTCAAGAATGGTTCTCTTGTTCAAAGCTCAGTACAGTAATGTTCTTATGGACAAGGCAGAGCATCATTATAGACTGATGGGAAATCACCAAAAACTGTGAAATAAGATAATGGGGATTAGCTTTGCTGCATGAGACCTTCTGGGTACTTGAATCAAAGTCTATGATTTGGTACTTCATCAGAAGGTAAAATAAGTTAAACTGACCTTTATAAAAAACACTTATTCTAAGTTATTTTACTAGGAATCAAGCTAGGGCACCTTAATTCTGGAACTAATAACTTTTTATTTTCTTCTTACTATCTGAGTATACACCAATAGAACTTGAACTGTTGAAAATATTTGCATGAAGTTGCACCTGGGCCAATGCTCATGTATTTATAGTTTTGCCCAGCAGCTGTTGTATTACATTTTCCTCTTCCTAATCCCTTCTGAAAATATCCTCAAGAGTCTCTGACTCTGTGCCTACTTCAGCAACAAGATTTTTTCATGTAAAGATGTTTGTGCTACTGTTTATAAACTACAGTTGTAAATAAACCAGTACAATTTGAACATAACTTGTTCTGTCAGAAGGCATTCAGTTGCATACTGTGTAAATTCTCTGAATCAATTAAAAGTTTTTCCTAAAGGTGTTTTGTAAATGGAAGTGAATTTGATCTTTGGAGTGGAAGAAGCTGATTATGGATCATAGGGAGCTACTGCCAGTAACTTCTTATTGTAAGTATTTCAGAATTTAAATAAATTTCATTAAGGACTTTGGGGTGAACATTCACAGAAAGGTCAAAGTGAATTAACAAATTATCAAGTTGCAGAAAAGGTTTCTGCATAAATTCCAGACTTCTCAGCATCATATTTTTATTACAAAAATGTTGACAGAACGATACAACATATTTCTCCTAGTTAGGAGGGGGAAAGGTGAAAATGGCACTCAGCTGTTAAACAGGTGTATTTGAGTGTTAAATGTGGAACATTGCTAATGTGTATGTTTCACTGTGAGGACAGAAAATACAGCAGACCTTTGAAATCTACAGCAAGTAAAGCCACAGGAATTCGGTTCTTAAATCTCCTCTCTGTAGAAAATGCAGTCCAAGCCATTTCAAGGCTAATTATTTGTAATTTTTAAGGCAGTGTACAAGTTATCAACAGACCTCTTACCTTGAAAAGCTCAGCCTAAACTATGAATAATTTCAATGGTGCTGGTGTATCTCTACCCACAGTCTAAGGGCCACTTTTGCCTTATAGTGTACATACCCATAGTTACTGTTCTTGTTATAGAGCAGTTATGTTATTACTAAGTAGAAATTCTAATTATAATACTGCAGTGACATTTTTTGAAAAGGAAAATCAAAAAAGTTGTGTGCGGTGTGTTACTTTCTGTCCCTTTTAGCTTCAAGGATTTTTTTTTTTTTAATTATTTGCTAGAGATGTGTTGGTTCTTGTTTTATTCTGCATGCATCACTGTCTATACTGTTGAATATAAGGTGACTGTTGTGATGATGCAGGAGTGATAGAAATGAGGTCTGGAGTATGAAAGAAGGTCTTGGAGTAAACTTGCCTGCCAAATGAAAGCTCTTACCATTGTCTCATAGTGAGAGTTGGTGCTTCTGTGCTCACTGATGGCTCATCACTTGTCTCACAAATTCTTTTAGATTCTGATTTGTATGAGAATTTGTAAAGAACTTTACATGTATTACCCACCAAAAATACTGTTGATTGCAGAGTTGCAATGTTTAATATTGCCTTTTCCTGTTAGCCCTAACACATGCCTCTCACCTGTTGTATCTTTTCCTTCCAACAAGATGTCAGCTGTAGTTTCAGAACTTCAGGTACTGTCAAGTAAGCTTTTTCAACATAGGCATAGTCTACTGGATGTGTGAAGTTTCCCTTCAGGGACAGAAAAGGATGGTACTATGTAACTTGTTCTACTGGGTATACTTGGTGCTTTCAGATACTTTTGTTTGGAAACTTGAAAAACACATTTTATCTCTCTGACCCAGGAAAACTGGATTTTTGGCATATGCTTTGCACCTTGAAGGGATGATACTATTTAATTTTTTATTCTTTTTCTTATTTGGGAAGAAGCTGGGAGACAGCTGTTCTTTCCACCTGGAGCCTGCAAAGTGTGATGTTTTGAGAAAAAAAAAAATTAAAAAGTCATATGCTCTTTCTGCCACCATGGGCATGTATAAAATGGAGGGAGGCCTGCTAAGAGCTGCTGCAGTCTGTTTTGCCATCCTTTGACTTGGTCAGATTGGGATGAGTGGTTCCCTTTACTGCCCCAAGGGGCAGGTTGAACAGTTCTCTGGTTGAAGGAAGGTTTGTAATTGTTTCTTGCAGCAATGGTTGTGAATTTTACAGTGGTTATTCGTTTCCCATCCTTTATCTCTCTGCATGTTTCCTGAAAGGGAAAGTGTGTAAGAGATTGATCATGCTGGGTTACCCGTTTTATCTTTACCCATTCTGCCATTATGTGCCTTCAGCTTACAGACATAATCTTGTGTGAGAAATATTGCTACACAACATAAATCTACACTTCTATAAACATACTTCTAAAAAGCCCAGGGTTGGAAAATATGTACATGAGACAGCAATGTTTTGTGCTGAGTAAAGGGGAGCATTTGGTGTTTAAAGCCAAGGAAGAGCAGCATGCTTCTTAGTGTGCTGGTTTCACAGAATTGGCAGTGTGGGACAGGACCTCTGGAGCTCATCTAGTCCAAGTTCCCTGCCAAGGCAGGGTCACTTAGAGCAGGTGACACAGGAACTTGTCCAGGTGGGTTTGGAATGTCTCCAGGAAGGGAGACTTCACTGGGCAGCCTGTTCAGTGCTCTGCCACCCTCAATGTAAGGAAGCTCTTCCTCATGTTGAGGTGAAACTCTGTGTTTTAGTTTATGGCCATCACTCCTTGTTGTGTCACTGGGCACCGCTGAAATTAGTCTGGCACCACCCTCTTGACAGGTGCCTTTGAGATGTTTCTATGCACTTATGAGATCCCCTCTCAGCCTTCCCTTCTCTGGACTAAACAGGCCCAGCTTCCACAGTCTCCTCGTAAGAGAGATGCTCCAGACCCCAAATAATCTTTGTAGCCTCCACTGCACCCTCTCCAGTAGCTCCTTGTCTCTCTGGTACTGAGGACTCCAGCACTGGACACTGCTCCGCGTCTGGAGCACTGTGGAGGTGTTTGTACCCTGGGAGATACTGTTTTTGTAAAAAACGACGGAGGATGTCCCAGGTGAACGAGTTACCTGTGAGCTGGTACAGGTCCCTTGGGGTGAGCCTTTAGCAGACTTAAGGCTGCCCGGGGTTGTTGCGCAGTGCAGGGCACAGAGGCTCTCGGCACAGCCGGAGCTTGGGGGCTCCGCTGCTGCTGCCGGCGCTGAAGGGGCCCGGGGGAGCGCGGCCCGCTCGCTGCAGGCCGGGCGGGGCGGGGGTGCCTCAGCCCTGGCCTTTGCCGCTCCCGAGGCGGCTCCCGGCCCGGCCGCGCCGGGTGAGGGCGGTTCCGAGCGAAGGCCGGCCCGGGGCGGCGCTGCAGTCCCGGCAGCCTCCGGGAACCGGGCGGAGCCGGGAATGCGGGCGGCCGGCGGAGCCATGGCCTGTGAGTGGGAGCCCTTCCCGTCCCTCTCCTGCCGCATCCCGGCCCCGCCCGGCCGGGAAAGGCTCCGCGGGGCGCCTCCCCGGAGTCCCCGGCCCCGGGAGACCGGGAAAGGCCTCCGTGCGGGGCGCTGGCACAGCCTGTGGAGTAATGCAGGGAAAGGGGCACAGACCGGGATACAGCGCTCGCCCTGCAGGGCTCAGCTCCTCAAGAAACGCGAACGAACCGGGCGTGCTTCGCTTCCCGTGTTTATGACCAAAAAAAAGCGTGTTTTGTAACGTAGTTATTTTACTCCGATGCGCTTTTACCTGGTTTTGGCCTACATTTCTTTAGGCTTATCCTGAGAATTGCTTTTAAATAAGTTTTTGAGGAGCTGATCAAGGCTGGGAGCAGAGGTCTCTACGGGACTGCTGCACATTTCTCTGCATTTCTGTTGCTTCCACATCTGTTTGTAAAGGAAACTGGGGCACAAATACATGTGTTTTGTTGTGGCTGATCTTCAGTTTTGTACCTTATCAAACTCCAGACCTAAGGCGTATAATATTATTTTTATATATAGGAAAATAATATTAATTATCTTACTTACGTTTCCTGGTGTTTTAAAGATTATGGGGGTTTTTTCCTGTTACCTATTTCTTTTTTATTTTACACTGAAATGTAAATCTTTAAGTAGCCAGCTTGTCTGAACTAAAACACATTCCACAAATACTGGGAAGTTTTTGACAGATCCCTAGTATGATTATCTCAGTGGATCTGGAACCTATGGTTATATCTGTTCAGAATGCCAGATAAACTTTGTTTGGTCAATAGAGGCAACAGTAAAAGTCTCTTACATGAGGAGTGGCAAAGGGAGCAGTTAATCATTTGCTTAACCTATAAAAGTTACCTGCTTAGCTACTGAAGTGAGATTTAAGTAGGAAAAAAGTTGTATCAAGACTGCTCCTGACCCAGTCTCATCTTCACTTGAATCAGCTTTTCCAGGTTCCCTGACCACTGGGACTGTCTTGCTTCCAGCTTTGTCTTTTTCTTTTTGTGGTATTTGGCTGTATGATGGGGGAGTTTTCCAGACAGGAGAGGTGCTATGAAACTGGGATACTTTTTTTTTTTTTTTTTTTTTTTTTTTTTTTTAATAAAGCCAGAGAGGATTGGTTGCATGTTTGATTTGTGTTTGTTTTAAAGGAAACAGTTCTATCTGGTCAGGGTGTTTCCCTACCTAGGGTACTTGGAGGTTAATGGAAAGAAGTCCAAGGGGTATGCACTCAACCTGGGTGCTTGGAGAGTCTGCAAATGTATATCCTCCTTAGTGGGAGCAGAAGCTGTTGATAACACTTGCAACTTGGCCAGAAACCAGTTTGCTAAGACGGAATCAGAAAAGATGCTAACCTTTCTTGTTTTTATAGCCATTTCCCAGACTAGGTGTGAATTGAGGAATAAAAGCAAACAATTCCTTTATTTGGTGCTTTTGGGATTTGCCAGCGCTTTGGTGTGCTAGTGACATTTTAGGTGAAGAAGATGGACTCCCACAGTGGGCAGCAGCCTGGGAAGGAGGGGCTGGGGGGACCTGTGCTCTCCCTTTCTGCCACATGGCTCTTTCCCCTGGAACATGGACTGGGTGTTGCTGGCACAGGAGCTCTGTGGGCTTTGCAGGGTGGTGGCCATGCGTGGCTCCCGTTGGCAGTCCTGGGTTTCAGTGCTCTCCCTGTGTTGAGAGAACCCCTGTGTTTGCAGAGTCAGACATAGGCTGCAAAATGAGTTGGTTTGTGCATATGTTTATATATTAACTCATTTGTTTTCATCAATGCTCATTGCTGAATTCAAATTTGGGAGAGTTTCCTAGGGGAATTCTGATGAATAATTTTTTTTCTTTTCTGCCGTCAGCCTTCCGCCTTGCTCTTATCCAGCTTCATGTATCTGCTGTTAAATCTGATAATCTCCAACGAGCCTGTGGACTGGTGAGAGAAGCATCAGCTAAAGGAGCAAAACTTGTGGCTCTGCCTGTGAGTAAAGATCATGGCCTACTTAGGCTTTATGCTTCAAACCCTTCAAAACCTCTTTCTAGTGTTATTAATCCGATAGATATTCCTCTTCTTCTCTGGACAGCTTAGATGCTGTATGAAGCTTCAACATAAAGCTAAAAAATCCCAGGGGTTGTATCTGGCAGCACACTAAAAGGTGGGGAATGAAAAGGGAAACAAAAAAAAAAGGTTGATCTTTTTTGTAGTATAATATTCTGGTAAAGTTTTTGCTGGTTTGAATCCTAGTCAATGGTATCATTGATATATTCTGAATTCAGGTAAGTGATACTGTAGTTCGAATCTTTGCTAAAGAAGTGCAGAAAAAGACAATTTTCAGCTAAAGAATGTTGATGTGAAGGTGAAAGACAGTACACATTAACTCTCCTTGCTTTAAGCATTCCAGATACATGAGAAACAAAATAAACTTAAAAGATATTTCCAGCAGGTCATTTGTGGCTGAATTATGATTAAGATACATTTCTCTTGTGACTTCCATGTGTGGAATTATAAATAGTCACTTAAAATGATCAATCACTTCTGACTTATTTTTTGAACTTCAGCCATAATTACTTTGTTGAATTTTCATACAGTGGGTGTGCTGGCAGTAGGGTGAGCTTCCCAGTGCAGCTTCGAGTTTTTCTCCTCCCTTCATGGGGGTACTTGTTACTCCTGCACCCTGCAGTGTCTGACACAGGAGTGCAAAGTTCATCTCTGGGTGAACTTTAGGTCTCAGTTTTACACACAGAATGTTTTCTGTCCTGCTGTCAGCAACGTGGGAAGCATTGAGCAACCTTCCCAGCTCCTCTGCCCTAACCTGGTTCTTGTGTTGCAAGTGTGACCATTCAGTGTTCTGCCTGGGCCTCCTGTGTAGAGAATACCTATTATTTACTGGTTTCCTCGTGTGTACAAACATTGAATTTTCCAGACTTATTTCCAGCTGAGGTACTCACTTTGCCATCAACAATTTGTGCTTTTAGAATACAAGTTGTCAAACATGGGCAAGACATCTCACAGACTTCTGGGAGACACATTTTGCATTGACATTAGGGCACGGGCATGAAATATTGTCTTCCCTCCATTTTGTTTCTTTGGAGGTTCATTGTTTGCTTTATTAACTTTAAATAAAGAAAAGTAACTCACACTGAATATATGAAAATGAATGCAGCTGGATTTGCTTTCACTTCTTGGAAGTTCAGCCCAGATTTCAAAAGCCTGGAGAGCTCATTTTTGACAGCCTGCACAGACTTCCCTTCCTGTTTCTTCCATCTACAGATAGTGCTGTGGGTTAGCTGGTGCCTGGTGGCCTAGTGCCTGTATAGGGGGAAAAAATCCTTTCCAGCTTGGCTTCCTTCATTCCAGTTCAGTAGAGCCTACCTCAGTTGTTAAGAGCTTTGCTTGAGCAGATAAAGCAGAAATGTTTATTGTGCTAGTCACAGCTTGATTGTTTTTTCCTCCCTTTTTCTTTGTGGGGGTGTGTTTGTCGCTTCTGATGAGCAAAGGGAACATTGGAGGTGTCTGGGCTGGGAGTCCCTTTCTCCCAGAAGAGAAGTTGCTGGCACAGTTTGATAGCCTGTCTGTGGCCTCCAGCTGTACGCCTTCAGGGGACAAAGAATTGTTGGGTGAGGTGTGGCACATCCTCACAGAGCTGGCAAGTGTAACAGAGTGAAAGTTCCTCATATCTTGGGCATCTGAAATACCAGTAGCCCACCTGTTTTAGGCATCTAAACTATTCTGTCAATCTGACTGTGTAAAGATTACATGCCTTGTTCTGAGGGATGGCAAATCTTTAACTAGGGCATAAGGTGGAGGACACTGTTCAGTTGTGAGGAAATAGTGTTTAAAGGATGGTTTTAGCAAAACAATAAATAATTTTGAGAAATGCATGCTTTTGGAGGTGTCCTTTTAAAAATTAAGAAGTCATGGGCTGTGGATGAGCATGAGCTTTTCACAGTTTTGAGAGGATCTTGTAACTTGACAAATTAGTTGTGTGGAACTTGGCTCCTCCTTCTGATGTGAACATCCCTTGTGTTCTTGGCCAGAGCAGTGAATGTGCTAGCCTTGCAGCTTGCATGATAGTGTTAACTCACATTCTGTTTGGCATGCACTCCAGAAACACACCTGTTCTATTTTCAACAATTGTTCAAGCCTCTCAATGCCTTCCTGGCATTTTCTGGTTTGCTTACTGGGCTCCTATAAACTAAACTTCTGTATAACTAAAGGTTGTTTGAGAACATGGTTAAAGAGGAGTTTGAAGAGTTAGGTACACCTTTTTGTAGTGGAGTTAGGTACATCTTATTGTAGTGGTGTTACTGGATTTAAGCTTTTTTTTTTCCCCCCCATGTAATTCTAGGAATGCTTTAATTCTCCATATGGAACCCAATACTTCAAGGAGTATGCAGAGAAGATCCCTGGGGAATCAACACAAAAGCTGTCAGAAGTTGCAAAGGAGTGCAGCATATATCTCATTGGAGGTAGTTTACTCTTAGTGACCATCTCACTGGGGGGAAAATGTCTATTACTGCCACTGGATCAAAATTACATCAGTAATACAGTGGGGGAAATCTCTGTTCTGGCCTCTACAAAGGATCCATTCCGGAAGAGGATGGTGGAAAGCTCTATAACACATGCACTGTCTTTGGGCCTGATGGTGCTCTGCTGGCAAAGCATAGGAAGGTAAGATGGCAGAATATTGTTATGAACAGTTTTCTCAGTGGTGTTGCAAAACTATTTCATCTGTACATAAAGGTGATATAAATTAGTAGAATCTTACAATAATAATAAGCTGTGTACCATCACCCATGGAATTTCATGTAACTGTTATTTGGGGCATGTAAACACCACTTTCAAAAGGTGGTCATAAATTTGTTCTGGATAAGGATGACAAAATACTAGAAGGTGTAATTGGCTTTCCCCATATGCTGGAAAAGCCCTGATAAAGAGTAAAACCTTATCTAATTCAGATATCTCTGTACCCTGGCCTGAGTCTAAAGCACGGTGCCACTTGAGTGGGATCAGGATTTTCCCTCAGCTTCCTGATGGATTTAGTCCTTCTGTTATAATGTATGTTCTTTACATACTTGGTGCTATACATGTGATTAGTGCAGACATGCAGAGTACAAGTTAAGCTGTCACTCCTGTTTCCATCTCAACATTGCTTTGTGCCTTCTGGAAAACTGCCTCCCATTTGTAACTCCAGAGTCTGTTTCTCTTCATGGGACTGTTCTGTTCATTCTTATCCCCAGTTTCTGTTCGTGGGACTGTGCACAGAGGGATCACTCCATGAGTGAACAACAGCTTATTTCTTTCAAGGATAAGCCAAAAAGATAAAGCAGGGTTACTTGGAACAAATAAGGTGGTGCAAAATCCCTCAGTGGTGCAGGTATTCATTTATTCTGTTTGCTGATTCTACATTAGCATCACTTACTAGATCACCCTGTGCAGTTCACTGTTGCCTTCCACCTGTCACGGCACAGCAGTCTGCAAGCCCAGGAGTTGCTCTTAGAATGAGTGCAGGCTTGTGCTAAGTATGAGCAAAGAATAAAATAAAGCCAGCTCTGTTGTTAGGAAGCTCCAGTCAGGAACAACACCTTCCATTGCAAGGGAGGGATAAAGGCTGCTGCATGCCCTTAGAGGCATCTGCATAGCTGAAGTCATGGGAACTTTATGGCTCAGTGAAGGTATTTTCTTGAGAAGTTTTACAGAAATGGGACTCAAATGTTAGAGACAAATCACTAGGTCAAGGTATCAAGCTGTTTTGCATGTATTTGAAACTTTAGACATATATATTTCTGTAAAGAAGAAAATATTTTAAATCATCTTTGGGGGATCTAACAATCTTAAGCAATGTTTACTTTGGATCCTGACAAAAGAGTAGCCTAGATAACAGTAGAAAACACATGCCTAAAGAGGCTCAAATACCAAGCAGAGAAATTCTTAGTAATTGTTATTAATCATAGTCTAATTTCAGGTTCATTTGTTTGACATTAATGTTCCTGGGAAGATACAGTTCAAAGAGTCTGAAACACTGAGTCCAGGGAATAGCTTCTCCATGTTTGACACACGTGAGTATAAGACAAGCCCTCTCTTTAAGGAGCTCTACTACAGTAACACTACTACAGTAACTCCACTAGTAACACTAGTAGCTCACTCTGGAGTTCTCTTCCCCCTCCTCCTTCCCAGCAGTGGATTTTTAGACTATCAGATTGGGCATTTGATAACCATGGCAAATACAGTTTAAGTTTGCTTCAAGTGCTTGGGTCACTTCTGAGCCTTTTAAAAAGGCACTATGGTTGCAAAAGGACAGAGGAGTAGACAGGGTTGAAACACATCACCCCACTTGCCTTAGTTAAAGAATGGTCCTATCAATTTGTTAGAAGTAACTGTATTTTTTGTAGCAGTTACAGCTTGAAAATGGTTCTTCAAAACATGGCCTAGAAAAGAAAGTATTTAACAGCCTACACTGGTACATTGTTTCATGTGAAGATGATATAATAATGGAGACAATTAACTAAATCAGGGGTCCCATTCCAACCTTCTTGAATCAACCACCTTGGGTAAAAAAAAATACCTACTTACTTCTCCCCACCCCATATTGCTCAAAAACTGACACGGTCTGTTTACTGAGCTCTCCAAAGAGTCTTGTCTGTCACAGTCACTTTCTCCTCCTTCTAACATGCATGCTCTAAGAAAGTACATTATAGTATTTTTTTACTCCATGAAAAGCAGGGAGTGTTTCCTTTTATCGAAAAGAAAATAATTGAAAAAAATTGCAGCTAAATGAGAGAGGAATATGTTACACCAAGACCTGATACAACATGATTTTGTGGAAATGGCTGTCCTTAAAGAGTAAATAAGACTGCTTCTCACAGTCTTTCTGTCATCATGAAGCATGAGTTCTCCCGCACCAATAGCCAGTGCTTGTTGGACACATTTAAATATAGCTCCTCCTGTTGCTGTGAGCCAGGTAAACTAACAGGCAGGATGGCTGCAGGGGGTCTTGTGGTTGTTTTCTGTACTTGTGCTGGTGACGTGACTGCTGTCTCTTGTGTTTTGAGAACAGCATACTGCAAAGTGGGCCTGGGCATCTGCTATGATATGAGATTTGCTGAGATGGCTCAAATCTACGGCCAGAAAGGTGAGGCTGGGTCACCCAAGGGAACATGGGCTAGGCAGGGCTGGTTCTGGGTGGTCCCTGTGATCAGCATCCCTTGATCCCTGTGATCAGGCATTCTTACCCTGCCCAGTAACACAAAATGCATCCTGTGGCCAAGACTCTTACTCAGGTCAGTGACTTCTCTCAGGGCATAAAGTAACCATCACTTCCTGATCCACATGTGCTGGGGCAGTGATGGAGCTGGGGGTATCCCACAACAGCTCCTGGCTGATGTAACCTGTTATGTATGGACAACCTCTGTTTGGGCAGAGGCTGGGAAGTATGGAAAGAAACCTCAGCCTGGGTTTCAGTGTGAAGGGCCACCCTAGGGTAAACCATTGTCCCCTTAAATGATGTTTGGTTTCTAATTGTCCCTTAACAAAGGTTGCCAGCTGCTGATATATCCAGGGGCTTTTAACATGACAACAGGACCAGCTCATTGGGAACTGTTACAAAGGGGACGGTAAGATCACAGTTACAGCTTATCCCTCTGTTCTAGAGGAGTGTTGGTGCCTGAACTGAACTTTCTTTTGTTCCAAATGACACTTGTGCATCAGAAAGGGTGCTGCAGGGCCACTCTGCCATTGCAGCTGTACCATCCCTCAAGCCTTGCATGGGACACCAAAATGATTTTACTGTCAAGGAGAAAAGCAGGAAGTTCTCAGCCTTTACTCCTGCCTGCTCCTGTTATATCCTTTCCACACGCCTTTCCCATGGCTTTATAAGCACCCTTAACACATAAATTCTAGAGAGAAGAGCCAGTAACCATTTGAGAAGTGCTCTAATTACAGGTAGAAATAGACTCTGAGATTCCTAAATGCAGTATCATTTATTAATTTGGTCAGCTTCGATCACTTTTGCTACATACTGAATGAACCTGTGAATTACATGATATTCTGTATCTTAGCTGGAGCCAGGTGCTAGAGACTTCTCTTTCCAGGCTCTTCTTTCTCTGACCTTTCTATCATTCCCAGATTGGGCTAGTCATTTAGAGGATATATAGCTTGTCCTTCAAAGTGGATTCTTGGATTCTTTCTCTCTGCTTAATTAAATGGTATTATAAAAAACAATTCTTCTCACTGCTTCCCTCCCTTCCTTCATTTTTCTCTGAACACAGAGCTGTTGATAATCAACTCTACGTAGCTACTGTATCTCCTGCTAGAGATGAAAAAGCATCCTATGTTGCCTGGGGACACAGCACTGTAGTAAATCCTTGGTGAGTTCAATAAAATAAAAAACACCACCTTTTTTTGGGTTAAAAAATATTTTAGTTGGCAGTCACACTTAAGTCCTACTTTTCCATCTACTGTTAAATATGCATATTCTTGGTAAAAAGCAGATGAGACTTGAGCCTACATTCTCAAGAACATCATTGAAAACATCCAAACTAAAAAAACAAGAAGTAAACTAGAACTAGTTTGAGTATGTATTCATTTTGGTAGTAAAGATGTTACTTATTACTAGGATTTAACATTAGTTTAACTGCTGACCTTGTCACCTTGTCCCTGAAGTTCAGTCCCTTATATGCTGTGCATATAGTAATTCTCTGTGTAGAAGCAGACCATCTTAAACAGCTTGCACAGAACTATCTCATTTCCTCAAAGAACAACACTGCTTTGACATAAGAAAGAACAAGAAGAATGTCTTCAGCTAGAGGAGAGACATTCTGACTTGAGCAGAAGTCATGCAGGTGCACAGGAGGTAAAAGTGACCTAATCTTCAGGCAGGCTTTTTTCTTTCAGATAAATCTACTGATAGTTCTCTTCCAGTTGTTTGCACAGTAAGAAAAACTTTGTCTATGTCTTGAGCTTTTAACTTTATGTGATGAAAGCAGTGACAGAACATCTGGGGGAGACACGATCATGTTCAGTAGTTCATGCAGAGTAAAAGTGCGCTATTAAAAGCCTGTAGGATCTTCAGAGGAAAAAGTTTTCATCTTTGCCAGTGTGGTTGTTCCTTTCCCCTTGAGGTATGTTGAATGTTCACAGGCAGTGGTTCTCAGAGTGGCTTTTACCACAGTTCTTGATCTTTGAAAGACACTTACATTAGGTATGTATATATCACATATAAAAAGTGCCATATATAAAGCCTGGAAGCCATTTCTATCATGCCAGAGTTATGGATTATGATGCTATTTTTAGGACATTCCTGTCGTTACAGCTTTAGACATCAATGGTAGGAACTCCATTTTGTACAAACAGCAGCAACAGGACTGATGCCTTGAGACCAATGTGCTAATCCTGTGAACAAATGTGCTTAATTTTTCAGGGGTGAAGTCATAGCCAAAGCTGGGGCTGAGGAAACAGTTGTATACACAGATATAGGTAAGGGAAAAATTGTTTTGGTTTTTTCCTCTCTTTTTTTTCTGGAGTACAGGTGATGACACATGAGAGATAGTTTTTGCCACAGACTGTGGCCTTACACATGCAACTACAGATGCTGCAGCATTCATCTGCCTTGACCACCTTTGCTGGGTTAAAGCAAGAACCAGCAGCACTTGCCTATACTGTTCTCTATATAATATTCTGTAGCTGTACCCTTCTAGATCACTTCCTTAGGACAAAAGTGCCACCTTAGGATAGAGCAAAGCTGAGGCTTCCTTCAGCCCTGGCTGCTCTCTTGCACGGCCCTACCACCCCATTCTCCATCAAGGCTGCTATTTTTCCTGTCTCACCTCAGAGTAAGTCAGGACCTTTCTTTTTTGGCTGCTGTTCTCTTAACTCTTTTCTTCTCCCCTGCAGATCTAAAGAAACTTGCAGAAATACGTCAACAAATTCCTATTTTAAGCCAGAAGCGTTGTGATCTCTATGGTGTAGAGATGAAAAAGTGAAGCTGGGTGAAGAGGTGAAGGTTCAGCTGTCAGAATGGCTGTTGCCTTCATCTTTGGAAGGATTTCCTTAGTAGTTGCTCCACAATTTACTGCCAAACCAAATGTGCCAGTTAAGAAACCATCACATAAAAAAAAAAAAAAAAACCTTGCTGCAATTCTAATATGATTGAAATATAACTTTTATATCTCCTCTCATAATTAAGTATTTCATAGTATTGTACAGCTAGGATAAAGATGGAGATGAAATCAGTTCAACACAGTGACTAACATTGATCTTTATGCATCATAATGTTTTAGTTACCTTTTGAGGGCTGTTTTTTAGAACACAGAAATGGAGATCTTGTTCTCTGAAACTCCCTCTCAAGTCGGCTTTGATATTATGAATTTTTTAGTGAATTATCAGAAAATCTAGAAACATGATTCTTCTCACTGTCCTTTTTAGATGTACATGACTTAACCTAAGTCCTTGAATGCCCTACTTCTAACTTGGGAAGCTTAAAATTTAACACACTGAGCAAAACAGGCCAAATTCTGTTCTGCGCTACTCCGAACACTGCAAGAAGCTGCCAGAGCTGCTCCTGTAGAAGAATCTGTAACAGTTTTTGGTTCATGTGTTTTGTCTGGATCTGTGTATTAAATTCTTTTGGCAAATCCTGTTCATTGCTGAAGTGACATGGGTTACTGTGTTACAATAATTCACACCTTGCCACACCTTTGCTCTCCATACTGCTTCCTTAAGAGAATGTCTGAGTGGGTTTTAATTCTGCTGCCTGGAAATGGCTGAGGGGAGTTAGGTTGGAAAACCTGTTTCACTAAGTCCTTCTGCCCAGTCTCCCAGAAGACTGCTCAATGTTTGAATGTGTTATTGCCACCATGGGCAGCTCCCATCCACTGCAGAGAAAACATTCTTTAGTGTGCAGCTTTTGCTGGAGACAAACTGATTGGGAAAGACATCTTTAAAATACTGAAAACCAGCCAAGCATGTTGCACTTTTGGTTTTGGGTTTTTTTTTTTGAAGGAAGACATCTTCTAATGTAAAAAGAATTTAAAAATTATGCTTTTTATTCCTTGGGATGAAAAAAAGAAGCAACTTATCAGCCTTCACTGATAAGCTTTTAGCTTTCCAGCAGCATGAAACAGCTGCAAGGCTAAAAGAGATTTCAAAATACAAAAATGGGAGGGAGATAAGGTTTTGTCTTGCTCTAGCTAACCACATTTCCCCCAATACCATCTTACCTTTTATTCATGTTCAGCAATTCCCTCTTCCTAGTTTTTTGGTTTGGTGGTGTGTTTTTGTTTTTTGTTGGTTTTGTTTTGGGGTTTTTTGTTTGTTTTTTATTAACATTTTGGCTTCTCTGCAATGAGCTTGGTGTGTATTTTATAAAGAAGAACAAATGCTCAGCCAAGCCCTGACACATCCTTCCCTCAAAGTCCAGATGCCACCATTCCACTCAGTGGCACTCTGTATCAGCAGCTACTTTTGGTCTGCACTTTTCACTGCGTTTTGGTGTACATGCTGCACTGGATCTTTTAAGAAACAAGCCACAGAGCACAAGGTGAAATGAAGGTTTATTTGTTGAAAAATAAATATTAAAAAGTTAACAATTTTACCATTTGAGCTGAGTCTCCTGCATTAGATTAGTGCTTCCCACATACTCAACAACTCATATCCACGATGGCCATTGCTGGGCTCCAACTTCTAAATCATAAAAACTATTTTATCTCTTTTCCTGCACTCCCTCTACTAGTTCAACACACAAGAGTAAATAAATACTACCTTTGGAAGATTAAAGTAATGCAGGACTCTATTGGGCTGACCACTTATATCTGAGAAATGCAAAGTGCAGTTTGCAACAAGTTCCAGAATTTGTGGTCTGAACTCTCCTCCCCTGGGATCCCAAAAGGAGAGGATGGATGAACATCTATTACAAGCTACTTTGGTGAACTCAGCTGAAGAGCTGAAATGAGCTCAGTTATTTTCAGTCTTATCAGGACAACTTCTAAGCACCTTGTTTTAGTAGGGTATTTAGTAGGGTCTCCAGTGTGCTGCACTCGGATGCGATACAAATGGGGCTGTGAATTTGTGATAAAAAGAACACTGTCAGTTCTTAGCCACAGAACTTGAAGCAGCCAATACTCAACCTTTGTGCTGGTAGAAAACAGTGCTTTTAAGTATCCATCCATATGACACATATGCACCAGTGTTCTGTACGTACAGGAAGCTAATCAGTAACAACCCTGAAACAGTTCCAGAATTTCAGCCTGCAAGAATTTTAATTATTTTTAAAGAAATGGCAGAAAATGGGGCAGTGTTAGGATAGCTGGGCTGGTTGAAGCTGCATCTAAGCCGCTCTTGATAGTTCCGGAGTAAGTTACAGTACAGTTCTTCAGTGTGTGTTAGTTCCCTATTCCATCTGCAGCTAGATCCTAGGAATTCAAGTCACAGCATAGAATCATGGAATATGTTGAGTTGGAAGGGGCCCATCAGGGTCAGAGTCCAGCTGTGCAGGACATCCCAAGAATCACACCGTGTGCCTGACAGCATTGTCCCTGTGAACAGCAGGGACCATACATGGTGAGAATTAGGTTGCTAGACAATTGTATGTAGGAGCAATTTCCCAGAGTATCCCTCTAGGATACACAGGCTTTATCCCAGTCTTCAGCACTAGCTTCCTACATAATTTAAACTTTTTTTTTTTTTTTTTTAATAGCAGCAATACTTGTTTCACTTCAAGGTTCACATACACACCTGGCTTAAAATAAAACCTCAGCTGTATCAGCCATTTACAAAAAGTCCCTTTCATCACAGAGATGCACCTGCATACACACATTAATAGGGTCTCAGCTACTCAGATTCCCAGCCTTCCTGGCTCGACTTACTTTCCCCTGTACTCTGTACTCTTCAGTTCTCAAGATCATACCTCTGTGGGTGACGAAAGCAAGCAGAGATCGGATTTATGGATTTTATGTCTCCTCCTCATTCTTTCTTAAAGGTTGAAGTGAGAGAAGATGACAAGGAGTCAGTCAATTATCAGTTCTTCCTAGACTTAGAATATAAGCACGGAGCTCGCCACTGCAGAGAACACCTTCATCAAAACCTGTTCTTAGACATGTCAGAGAGAGATACTTGAAGGTAGTATTTATTTTTTCAGTTTACAGGTGATATGTCATTTACAAAAAAATTACAGACAATGCATCCTTTCAGTGCAGTTTCAAACTAGTTGAAGAACAGGCAAAAGTCTGTGATGATTTGGAATGCTAGTAATTGACAGCACATGCTTTTTTCCCTTAATTGATTGGGTGGGGTAAGGAATGGGGTACAGATGGGGTGATGAGGAGAAAATGCCAATGTAAATAAGGCCATGCGAATAAAAACTCCTCAGAGAACAGGACTTGTCAGTCTGGCATGTTTTTGTTCTCAGGTAATGGATGCAGAGATTGGAAGTTGGAGAAGATGTCTGACACTTGATACGTTCAGTGCCCTAGAAGCTGCCAGTACCTTCCCGTATCTTCAATTCTACACCAGTGCTATGATTTCAGATCACCTAATGAGCTACTAAAATAATGATTAAATCTTCATGTCTACTCTCCACCATTTGAATACTCAGCTGTAGTTGCTGGGAGAAAGGAAGGTCAAATTGAAAATGCAAGCTGCTGCTGCGTGGTGGCACAACTACAGACCAAGACAGTTTGACTACAGCATCATTCATTTCTTTAAAAGGTTAAATACATTAGACAATTCACCACAAACAAATCTATGATTTCAGAATGGAAAGAAGCCCAAACTAGTGTGTCATAAATTAAGCTACGTCATTTGCACGAGGCTTGTCCAGCCACATCAGTCCAGGGAAAGGCAAGATGGACTGACTGACTTCCACACCAGAAAGATCAACCCAACTCTGTGAAGTTCCTAACAAGAGGAAAACTATCTCATAATTTGCCCATCTGCTGTATGCAGCACAATTGCTTCCTTTCTACAGTATTTGTAATCTTGGACAAGACAGGGTCTACAGAACAAGGAAATGAGTGCAGACTGCAAATCCATTATTGGAAGTTTGAGCCTATGCTTTGTTCCTTATCTCACTTAATCCTGCCAAGGGGCTCTTAAAAGGAGATCAGAACCCAGCAGTCTCTAGAGACTGAAGAGGATTTAGATAGTCTATCAGCTGCTAGGTTTATGCAAAAGCATCAGACATTACAAAGACTATATATGCAAGCATGACCTTACCTTTTGGAGCTTGACTCCCAGCAGTGCTTTCTGTTCTTGGAAGTCGCTCTGAACGCTCCAGAACAATTTCCTGTGACATTCAAGTAAGGACTGCTGCACAGGAATACATTCTTCCTTCCAGTAAAGCCTACACTGAAACAGTGTTACCTGACCTCCTTCCCCAGCCAACCTTTTTCCTAGCTCTCCTATGCAGTACTCCAGGGCTTTCTGGGGTGAGAATAAGGACTATCAAATTAATTCCCTAATAGCTGCCACAGGACTATTTCTAAGTTATGCAGAGGGTGGAAGGGGATTTAAGGGAAGATTGTGATTGCTTGCATATATTTACAGGGATCCTCTCCACATCTACTGACTTAAAAAACCCCTCTATTATTAAAGTTTGAAAATTAATTTTTGCAAAATTAAAATCAACCCTCAAGGATTAATTGGATATAAAAAAGAAATCTATTTTACAGCACTGACTAGTATTACCTTTAAAATCAACAGGAAAAAAACCCACATGCTGTAATATTATTTGATAAAGCAAAAATCGCCCACAACATATCACCCAAAATGAACCAGTGTGAAGTTTTTATTTGCATGGCCAAAGTATGTTCCTTTGGTTCCCTGCAACTTTATTTCCCTTAAAACACTCTAAGGTTTTTGCTGCAGAAGGAACAGGATGCAGCACTGCATACTTCCTTGAACAACCACTCCCACAACACCTAAACATTTAACAGATGTAGCAAATGACAACACCACGAACGGGAAAAAACTAAGTTCCACCATTCAGCATGGTCTGCAACAGCGTCTTTAGGGCTGGCTGAAGTGGGCAACTTCACTTTGGAAGGTCCTTTGCTCCTTGTTTCTTTACAGTGTTGGTGGTTTCAATCCATACTTCTTTGCAACTTCTGTCTGGGCATAGGCAGCATCACAGAGTGAGTAGAGGTGGGCCATCTCCATTTCTGATTTGGCCAGGTTGATAGCTTTGTTGAACATTTCAATGGCTTTATCCAGATTACCTCTGAAATAAACAAAATTTAGCCCAGTTAAGGCTACCAAAGCAATCTTGTAATCTCCAAAACATCTCTTTTCTTTCAGGACTTACACTCTCCACCATTAATAACTTAAGGGGACTTCGGGAGGAACCATCACAAGAACTTGTGGTGATGCTGAGTAAACTCAAAGATGTTGTTACCAAGCCTAAGCAACTGGGACAGCAGTTAAACAGCCTTCCTCTTGAGAGCCCCCATGAGTGATGGTGCAGGATAAAATATTTTCCACAGGACACCAAGTTCACTACAAAGATAATGCTGGGCAACTGAATGAAGTCTCATCTCCCCTGAAAGGACTTAGTATACAAAAGAGGAAAACTAGCACAGACAGAAGCACATTATTTAAATAGCAAAATGCTTGCAAAATTCCTCATGGCAATAGTTTGTCTGTCCTTTAGAGGACTAGACTATTAAAAAGAGACTTGACTGTACTGTCAGCTACACCCCAAACCTTTGCACAGTTGCAATACAATGTCACAGAGCAGTGCATTCCTCTTTCCCCCAAGAACTGTAAACTGGAGTCCTGTTGGCTGCAGGAGAAAACAGCACAGGATCCTCAGTACTGACAGTCCAATGTCCAAGGTCAACATCAGATACACACAAAGCCAGGTAATGATTAAAGAAGTCACTTTAAATGCAAAAGGGATGTATTTAAACATACATGGACTCATCTGCATGTTGTCCATTAGGTATGAAATTAGTGATAAGAAGTTGTCAGATCATAAATCACAATTATGGCACAGAGAATGGAGGGCTTTACCTTAGAGTTACAGAACAGGAATCAGGACCTTGGGTAAGAGCTGGCCTTACAGGACACCAGGGAGATCTCAAACTTACGATCCATGAGGAAATTTAAAGAACTTCAGAAGTAACTAAGAACTCTTAACAAACACTACAATTCAGCATTACCTTTGCACTTCAATCGTTCCCATGGTCTCATATGCAAAATCACATTTGTTATCAATTTCAATGGCCTTGCTTATGAGTTCTAATCCTTTGTCTAAATCTTGCTTCCACTGGAGCTGAAGTAAACTACAAGAGAGAGACAATTTCAAACAGGCTTCACATACTCCTCCCAAAACCCTCATCATGGTAAAGCAAAACCATCCCAAATGTATATGTATTTAATTTCTAACGCAGGTACACAGTAACTTAGTAACTCCATGACTTCTAAAAACACCAGTGTGAAAGTCACTTTCAATAAGCCACTTATTGCTTTAATGACTCTAAAAAAATTTTTTCTCAAGAGGACTTGGTCCATGTTGTTTTATAAAAGAAAAAACTTCAACACAAAGCTGAAATCACTAGGGCTAAAGGAGAAGTCAGACATACCTAAAGCAGATACTCAATTAGTAATGAACACTGATGAAACTTTCCTGAAGCTTTTTTGCAGCTTAGTCAAGATAAAATATAGAAATACATTTAAGAGCACAAAGATGCTTCCACAAATTTATTTTTCCTGGCTAAACTTCTAAACATAAACATTAAATTCAGGTTGATTCATCTAAATACACCAACTGCTCTCGACCAAAAGGACTGCAAATTCAATACATACCCTTTATGAACATATGTAGTGGCATTGTCTGGCTCAAGGTCAATGCATTTATCATACATTTCATCAGCCTTGCCAAACTGCTGTTGATCAGTTAGTGCCTGAATCAAAAGAGAAACCTGTTTGTCAATAAGCAACCAAAGCATGCACACTGCACTCAGCTAATTCTAATTAAAACTGTATTGACAACGTGAGTTCATTTATGGTATAGCAGGCCAGGCACATCAGTTTACCAGAGTTAAGTTTCAAAATTGAGGCTTTTTGGAAAGCTTCTGTGCTTTAAGTGCACAAATTACTGACCACACTGTCACCTGTAATGGGAGATCCACAAGCAACATGCTGTGTGCTGTAAATAAAAACTATTCCAAAAGTCTGAACCTGCAAGCTTCAACTCTTCCTTTTTCAAATATACTTCTTTCAGAAGGAAATGCATCTATTCTGCCAATCTACTTACAATCAGAATGTCTCATGCTTCCTACTAAAACCAGCAGTATGTTCTTAGAGAAGAAATTACAGTCTCTGTTACAAGTGTACTCCAAGCAGCTGTTCTAAACCACTATATTCCACTGATAGCAGAACAAAAACATCACCCTAGTTCCACACATCTGACTCTCAAATTACCCAGAGAATCCCTGACATTCATCAGCAGAGATGCTACACATATGCAGGAAGGAGGGAATAATGCAGGAATAGCCTCTATCTCCTAATAACCACCCTCAATTCTCATTACTTATATCCTGTTCCACCAATTCTCCCTGTACTTCCTCTGCCCCAGAACACCCATAACCATAAATGCAAGTAGCTTATTCCAGGCAGCATCTCTTATCTCAGAACTTAGTGTCCAAAATCTTCATCTGTTCTTTGAAGAAATCTTATATCCAAGATAAAAAGTACAAGAGAATGCAGCATTTTCTTTAAGAGAGAAAAACATACCTGAGCATAGAGTGCATAGCCCTCGGCACACTTTGGAAATTTTTTAATGACATCTTCAAAACCTTTCATGGCTGCTTGCACAGTCAAAGCATTACTTCCTGTATAAGCCTGGCGATACTATGCAGAGGAAAAAAAATAAAGAAAGAAATTACACCACCACCAGACTAAAATAAGGCAGATCAGGCCTCTACCCACCTCCCCAAGAGTTGCCTGCATCATCGTAATTTTAGTTATTTTACATAAGCCGAGAGAATTGGGATTGTTCAGCCTGGAGAAGAGAAGGCTTTGGGGTGATCAGATTGTGGCCTTCACATATCCGAAGGGAGCAGTGAGAAAGATGGAGAGGGATTTTTTACAACAGCATTTAGTGACAGGACAAGGGAGAATGGATTCAAATTGAAAGACAGCGAGCTTAGATTGGGTATTAGAAAAAAATTCTTTATTGTAAAGGTGGTGAGACACTGGAACAGTGCCCAGGGAAGCTGTGGATGCCTCATCCATGGCAGTGTTCAAGGGCAGGTTGCATGGGATCTGAGCAACCTGGTCTAGTGGAAGGTGTCCCTGTTCATGACAGGGGAGTTGGAATGAGATGATCTTTGAGATCCCTTCCAACTCAGGCCATTGTATGATTTTGTGCTAAGTTCCAGAAGGGGGCAAGCCTGTATATCCTAGCACATCTGTTTTGGGAACCTACCACATATCCAAGTGTCTGGACTTGGAGAGGAAAATGGGTGAAAGAAGGAAGTCATAAAGCCTGATAATTGTGATAGCCTCCCTCTATTTCAAATGCTTAGAAATTCCAAACTTGGCATTCCTCCTTGTTCACACCATGCAAAGCTGTCCTGACAAGATTCTTGCACACTGAGTCACTGTACTAGCTTGAAATAGTTTGTTTCCAATTTCTTGATGATGACTGTCTTCCAGAATAGTAAAGCTTTATTAAAATCAATTTTAGGTGCTCCAATTAGACTCAAGATTTTTGTTCCTCTCCCACAGAACAGAAAAAATGTTCTACTGTTTGAAAAATGAATGTTTCAGAAGGAAAGCAGCAAACCCATACTCCAACTGAAGAAACTGCTGCATTATTCCTTTACCTTATTATTAAAAGACAGAGATGTATGTTGCCCTACTTTCCTGTTAAACCGGAATGAACCAGAGAAACAGAGTGTTTTCCAGAACTCCTTTGAGCAAAAGCACCCAGACAAACCCCAGCACGTCACCTACCAGAGCGAAACATTTCTGTGCTTGCGCCAAGGCAGAATTGGGTCGCAATCGGATACATTCATCAAAGTCTTCCACAGCCTCCTCAATTTGGTCAAGCAGGATTTTCAGCTAGCCAGAATGAAAGAAAAACCTATTTCTCTATTTCATCTGTGCTTCAGACACTTACATGATAATTCAATTAGCATCAGTTAACTCATATCATCTCCAGCTCAGCTGCAGAACTGTCTAGAAACCTACAAACCCCCTAACTTAAGATCCTTGTCATAATGTATTATCAAAGCCATCAGTGAAACTTTGGCTACCTACAGAAGCAGGCAATGACCCTGTGTAGGGATTGAGAATGTTTGCATTTTAGACTGTCGCCATCACTGCATCAGCATTATGACCAGTCTCCAAAATTATGCCATTATTTTCTCAAGCTGTTTTGCCTATCTGTAGCCAATATCTGTGGACTATTTGGACATTGAAACACTTCAGCTTTTCCAGCTTGTATTTCAACTTCTTTTGTTGGGTTGGGGTTTTTTGTTTTGTTTGATTATGTCATTCTTATTCCTCCACAGGAGCAGAGTTACTTCATCATTCTCTTACTTAACTGTAAAGCCACTATAAAACACAGATTTTCAATCTGCAGAAAACTTCCATTCCGTTCAATCAACACATAGCACCATTTTCATTTCTGAGCACTAAAGATATTTAACAAATTAATGGAGAAAAGCCCTTGATCCATGGACGTCTTCCTAACAAATATGACTTAGCCTATCTGCATATTCTAGTGTTTCTTTTTTTATTTCCAGCACCATTGATCTTACACGTCTGTGACAGCAGGCCACAGGGCCAGATTTCTAGGGCTAGAAATCAGCCAAGGTCAGAGCAGTGTCACAAGACAGAGAGGGATGAGCTGAAGAGATCCAAGTCCAGGCCACAGGGCTGCAGGGACACGCTTCCTTTGCTGTAACAAACCTTCCTGCTGTGCAGATGCTCTGCCATCCAGGCCCCTTCACAGAACAGCTTTTACCTGATGTAAATGTACACAGGCCCCAGTACTTGTAAGTCTCAGTTCATACTTATAGAGAGAGGGCTTTCCTATAGAATTAATTAGCTATAAAATTAAACTGCTTCTGCCTGACCTGAACCTCCAAAACAGACTGTGTGTTTATCCCACAAATCTCTGAATTAGGAGTTCACGTTTTTCTGCTACAAACAGTATGACGTCTCTCCACAGACACCATTTTTCCTTTCAGTATATACTGAAATAGCCGAGTGTTGGGACCAAATCTGAGTTTTCTTACTTGTCCTCGATGGTGGTAAACATCAGCATTCTGAGGATCAATGTCAGCAGCCATGTTGAAGTCCTGAGTGGACATGACAGGCTGCTGCTGCTGCATGTGCATACTGCCCCGCTTGATCAGAGCGTTGGCTCGCAGCTGCAAAACACGGTCAGGGAAACATCAGCCACCCCACTGTTTCTCCACATTTAAGGCTTCGTTGCAATCACAGTAAATATTTCATTTGACTAGTTTCTCCCACTGACAGGTTTCAATTGTTCTAAGCAGGAGTAAGTTTCATACTGACCTTAAATGAATGAGCTCCCTTACTTAATTTCAAAAATGTCAGCCTACGCTTCCATCTCCGCGGATTTCCAAGCCCCCCACAAAATACTTCTCAATTCCTATGTTTACAAATATGTCAGTGTTTTCTGAAGCAGCTGAATATGCAAGTGCAATTAAGGTTTTTCACTTATCCAGAGTGGATAAGCCTCCAATTCATTCGACTTCCCTCATTCTTTACTTTGTGCTACTTATCACCTTTAGTTTGCACTACTCACTACAGCTGTCTCAAAAATCAACAAGCCCTTGAAAAAACAATTTGTCAGTAACAAAACAGTAAATAAACCAGAATATTCCCATTAATACATCTGAAAATTTGGACAAACAACTTCTTGAAGTATATTGCAAGTTTATCATCTAACTTCTCAATCCCCACTACAATCCAGCTGTGACAAATTCTTACCTTCACATTTGCATCTTCCATGTTGATGACCTGATCTAGGTCTGGTTTGGCAGCACTTGCATTGCCAATAAGTAAGTAGAAAGTAGCTCGCAGAAGCAAAGCTTCTGCCATGTATTTTCCCTTTGCTTCAATTTCTTTTGTGCATTCACTGATAATTTTGTCATAGTTCTCTTCTTCCATATATTGTTTTGCTCTCAAATAGCCAGAGCTGTAAATGATGTAAGAACAGTTGTATATATACATGCATTCACTGAACACTGCAATTTCCATTCAGATGTTTCATCAAATCATTACAAATACTAACTTGTGCTATACTTTTACAACACCAGCATAGTCCCTCTGGAACATCCATTCCTGGATGAAGCCATCATAGATGGAAAACAGTCTGCACAAAAACTGGCCAAATTACATTGGAAATAAAAAGAGAAAAATGCTTTTAAGATTTTGAACGTAAGCCTTATTTGTTCCCTTGAGGTTTTTTTCACATGAAGAACAGCAATAATCTCTGGTTTAAAACAAGAAGGTGGAATTCATGGAGAGGAATGTGAAATATTAAACCTAGCAATGCGCAGCTTGTATGTGGAAGAAATTATTTAATAGCAAAAAATAACAGCACTGCCTTGTTCTCAGTTGTATCCTGGATTCAGTGATCTGCCTGCAGATCAGGACACTCTCTCTTACTTTAAAAGAAGTCATAATGCTGTTTGCAATGGTTTCCAAACAGACAGCACTGCTATCTTCCAAAAATAATCTGGAAAGTAGCATAGTAAATTAAAGAACCATTTACGTGGTGCTCAGGTGCCACACAAAATACAACACAAACCCACAAATCCAAGTTTTTCTATGCCAGAACAAACTTTTCATTTATGAGCAATTTGATTACAGAAAGATACATCATCCTTTCAGCCTCAGTTAGTGTAAATGCATGTTTTCATTTAAAAATCCCCTTTTCCTAGCTCATCTTCTCCCTGCCAGTCTCAAGGCTATTTTGCTCCTTTCCTTGGAAATACTCCTTCAGTATAAAATATTCCTTTCCCCCAAAGCATCATTCAGCCTTCTCCAGTTCTCCCATCTCCTAAGATTTACTGTAATACTGTAGTGAATATTCAACATATTTTCCCAGTCTCATTGTCCTTCCTCTGCCTAGTGCAAGTTTGGAACTAGCCAGTCAGCTTTTACTAAGGTTTCACATGCAATACTGATATTATTGATATCAAAGGAACCTCCATGCCAAGTACTACACAAACAGCAGCATGTTACACTGAGCAGAATGTCCAAACCACTGAAAACTTAATTCCAGTACCAAACAATTCCCAACTGTACTGTACACTCACTTTTCTTTTACTTCAGAAGCCTCTCCCTCCTTGTCTTTATCTTCATCTGATTTCTCACCCTTAAGCAAAGGTTGGGAAATTATATCATCTGTGAAAGAACTGAAGTAGGATTTAATGAACTGTGGTGAGGGCATCAGAGGCTCCCGATTCTGAAACAGAGAAAGGTAATTCCAAGTCATTAGCGGTAAAACCAGATGATAAAGATGGAAATGGATAGCAAACATGATTCTTTAAAAAGAACTGATGGAAGAACTCATGTATGGCTTTCACTATGTCATCTGATAGCCTGATGTTTGGGACTTGTCAGTTTAATGTTTAGAGATTCTTTGAGGTTCAGATCACAAACATCACTCATCACCAGTGAAAACAAAGTGATGATATTCCGGGAGGGAGATTGTATCTTTCCACATACGTGGCTAGAAATAAGGACTCTTAGGATATCATAAGACATTGGGTAGATGTACTAAAAAGCATTGGGTGTGCACATAAACTGGGTGAAAAATGCAAGCTGGTGATTTAAGCATGAGCCTAATTCAAGCCGATTCTGAATGGCAGTCTTCTCTTTTCTCCAACTTGTCCAAGAGAAGCTGCTGTCATTGTTACAAGGGAGACTAATGAGGCAATACCCTAGTTCTGTGTGGAATTTGGCCCAAATATCACACATTTTACTTAAAAGTCCCAGAAGTAACACCTCTCAGGTTATGAATCTTTTCTATAGCCAAAAAAATATTTCTTGTTTAAAATAAAGTGCACACAAGAATTACAATTCAATCTCTCCTGCAGGAAAACACAGAATGCTCTCTTCTGAAGCACACCTATCTATGTCCACCACACTCATAACGCTATTTGTTATTACCTCTACGCTACACATTTATGTGAATTTCTGTAGGAAAGAAATTCAGCATCTCAAAACCAACATGGGATTTCAGTACTTAAAACTCCATCAAAACACAAGCAAGAATGCTTTAATAACAACCAGGAATGTGTTAATATCTGCCCAAATTTATTTTTGTAAACCTACAGCCACTTAAAATGACTGCGCCTGGCTACCCCTATGCTTCCACAGTTCTCTCTTCTGCAGTTTCCAAACATTCATGCATGCGTGTCTGTTCCAACACACCCAGTTTCCATGGAGTTGCAAGTTCAGAAAAGTCCTATGTAGGGCAGCACACCAACACTCAGGGTGTCTCCTGAATGTCATAACAAATTTCATTCTTAAAGGGAAACAACTGCTAGAAGCAGATCTCTCTTCCCTGCTGAGGTTCCAAAAGCTCTGGAGAGGTCCCAAAGGAAAATACCATTGGTACAATGGCAGCTTTGTAGAAACCAGTTTGTGTCGCTCCTTACGCCTGGGCAGCTGAAGACAGTGCCTTGTTTACAACACTGACAGAGCGCCAACAACCGACTCCTCAGCAACTGCTCAGGTGAAGTAACAATCAGTCAGCAGTATCACAAGTCCTACCTTGTACTTCTCTTTGGCCTTTTCTTTTCCAAGGAGTTTGAGAACTTTATCAGCTAATAACATACTTTGCTGGTTTTGGAAGGCTTCTAAAATGCAGACTGCAGTGACATCTAGGAAACAACGTACAAAAGTGAGATTAAAGGAATTCTGATAGTCAGTGAAGCGTGCTATAAAATGTGCCACTGAGCACAGTGAGGCACTGCCAAACTAATGCATGCCCTGTTCTCAGGCAAAAGCCTCTGCTTCCAGTTTACTGTATTTACTGTATTTTTCAAGACACATATTTGTATGATCCAAAATGATCTTCCTGGGATAAAAAGGACTTCATGACAGTGAATGAAAAGAAATTACATTTATTTTTGTGTTCATGTTTTTATCTAGAGACAAACACACTTAAATCAATAGTGCAAATGTATACCTCTATCAAGTGCTTTCACCATTTTGAAGCTTTGAAGAGAGTAATTATGTTCACATGACGTTTGCATTAAAAGTGCATTAACGCAACTTCTCTTGTGGGACTGGTCTTTATTTTCTATTTCTAAAATTCACATTCAGTCCCATCTCATCTCACTTACTCCTCAGTTTAAGAAAACTGCCTAAATTCTATCTCAGATTTTTCCGCTCACCTCTGTGACTTTGGGAGGGATCAAGGAGAAATACCTTGCTAGCCTATTTAAAGTGCCAGCCCCTATCACATGGCTTTCATTCACACAGAGAAACCTCTGCAAATGTTAACCCACTGCTGCCCAAGGGAAGCTTCCAGTGTGAAATGCACTCTTACCACACACAGTTTCTTTGGATCCTCCACTTAATGCAATGCTACCACGGGTTTTCCCTCTTTTGTTTTCATTTAAACATCAGTGAAAATGGGCAGAGTCTGGACTTGAAATTCAAGCAGTGTATTGTCTGAATATGCTTGAAAAGTTAACGTCTTGCCCTGCAGTTTTAGCATATTTCTCTAATTCTACACTGCTAGAGGGACTATTAAGCCATCACTTGTAGAGAAACTCCTGCACCTCTGGCATGGCCAGGAAGCACATCAGAGTCCCTGAGAAAATATGGTACCCCCAGAAAGAATGTGTTATACAAACCCAGCAGACACGCTCTGCTCAAAGACTGCTGCACTCCAGGCTTGGCTGCAGCAGCATCTTCCCAAGTTATACTGCCAGGGATCACTGAAGGAGTTTTCTGCTCGTAGTGGCTGGGGCTTTGAAACTTGTTTCATTTTACTTTCATCCACTACATGGGCATAACCTACTTCCTGGGATTTTACTGGCCATATGTGGTTGGCAGGTAAGAGCAAGGTTATAAAAAAACAATGTAGTTCAAAAAAAAAAAGCAAGAAAACTTCAGATCTGAAAAAACTGCAAGTAAAAAAATCAAATAGGAATCAAGGCTGAAAATAATTGTCACTAAATTACTGCTATTAACACTAAAAAGAAGTTATATTTAAAACTGTCCTACTGTCACAGGGACACTTGATCTTTCTTGGGGGTTTTATCACCTGGCAGCTACATAGGGCTTAGATTTTATTACAGCACTCTGGAAGTGCAGCTGATACACAGTGGTTGCAAAGGAGTACACTAAATGAACAAAGTTGTCCTTTTCTAGTCACTATGGTCTCAAAGGGCATAAAGGCATTCTGCCAGCAGATAAACAGATAGATAAAATTTCCACATCTAATTTACCTTCTAATTTGGCAGACCTAATTCTTAGCTGTTACACATAATGAAACTAATTTAACAGTTAGATTTGCCAGCCAAAGCACTGCCTTATTTTCTTCCTTCTTTGATAATGAGCACAGCTGAAATTTTCATTTGTCTTTTAACCTAACATCAGCAGGAATGATTTTACTTAATGAAATCTATAAGGTTAATTTCAAGCAGTGTACTTTAGCCCGTAAGTGCCATGAGACAACACATCTGACCTGTAGTTCTTAATTTTCATGCCATCTCAAGTGACATCTTCTTGACAGTTCAAAATGTATTCTGTTTAGGAATAGCACTGGAAGAATTTGACACAGTAATTTCTTATGAATACAAAGTATTAATATTAAAAAAAAAATCAGTTTGTTCTGGTTTTCATCAGCTAGGCGCCTGAAAAATATGCACTGAAGCTGTTTTCCCTCCAATATCTGTCCAATGCATTTAAATTACTGCAATACTTTTGTTTCTGACCATGTATCTCTTCCTGCAAAAACACCCTCATTTCTGAGGGTGTAGTATCAATTCTTGAAAACAAACAGAGAAGAAGAAACTCTCTTTACTGCATAGACACAGAACAACTGTTGTCCTGGTTATCCACTCATCCACTCAAGATAGATGAATTCTACTCTAAAGTGAAGGAGTTTCCTGGAAAAAGAATACCTTGAGTACTCAGTAACATCAATTTCTCAGCAGTCATTTCAGAAGTGAGCAGATGAAAGTCTGAGAAATATGAAAAGGTTTCTCTGACAAGAGAATATTATGTAATTGCAAAAGGTTTGCAATACAAAATTCTGTATTACTGTAGCCACAGAAGCAAAACCAAAACATTTCCAGAAGCTGCCATCTCCAAAGCTCTCCAAAGCAGCAGAGCTAATTCCACTTTTAAGTATAGACAGCATGAGCCACTCACCTTCTAAACATTCCTTCTTATTGTCCAGCTTCTCATGGGCCTTTGCACGCCTGAAGAGAGCTTTGACATATTTAGGGTTAAGCTCGACAGCCTTTGTACAATCTTGTGCCACTTCTGTCCATTTTTGCTGTGGGCAGAAAGGAACACAGCGAGAGCTCAGAAAGGAACACGGCGAGAGCTCAGAAAGGAACACGGCGAGAGCTCAGAAAGGAACACGGCGAGAGCTCAGAAAGGAACACATGCACTAGCGTTGGCTCCCGCAGGTGCTCTGGGTGACGCGCACCCAGCAGCGCCCGCAGCTCCCGGGGCACGGCTTCTCCCTGCTTCCCTCTGCTTCTGCAAGGGCCACAGGGAGAAGCTGCCTGGGCACCACTGCAAACCACCTGCACCAGAAAAGCCACACAAGAGAAATGGAACTCCTACAAAATGTTACGCCAGACAGTGTACAAATCCCATGGGAGAAGATAATGAGTTGATGCAAAGATGCTTGCAGGAGGTAACATTGGCACTGAAGGACTGGTGTAAAACAACTAGAGGAAAAAAGAGGGAAAGATAAGGGAAGCAAACAAGATCACCAAAGCGCTAAAACTTTTTTTTTAAAAAGTTATTTCAATTTATCAAAACAGGCTTTTCTAATAGAGGAACCACACGTATTTGGGATTCATTACAGCATGAATTTGTGTTAGACAAGAACTAAATCTAATGCCAGATTTATGTAAGCACAGTCTCTCACTTGATACTTCAGACTGTACAAAGCCAACTTTTCCACTCCTTTATACAGCTCACCAACTCGACCTCATAAGCAAATCCACCATACCATAATAAGCAACACTGGCTGACTTCTAAAATAACACCAAGTATACTCAGCTGTCGAGTAAATGTTACTTCCCCATGTGCAAAATTTAGGCCTTGGCCTTTACTAGGATTTCAATGGTTTTTTTTGTTTAAAGTTTGAAGTAGCATCCTTCCAAAATATTTGGCCTTTCACCTTTCTTTTACTGTTAAACACTCACGTAGAGAGAAGTAAAATAAACTTATATATAACAAAATTGTTCCAGAGAATAAAAATTTAAAACTTTGTCTTCAAAGAACAGGATGCACAAGAATTACCTAAGACAGACTGAGTATAGTCAACAAAAAATAATTTTATTTATATGTAGAAGAGAATGATGAGGTGAAAAAAGCTGCAACAGCATTTTGTTGTGAAAGCAGCAGATGCAACCACTTGGGACCTTTCACAGGATGAAAGTGACAGAATACAAAATTGATAATGCTACTTTTTTACAATAAATACATAATTATCTTTAATTTCTTACCAGTTGTTCATAGGCAGCAGCTCTGTTTTGATAGAAGGTAGAAAGATCAAGGTTTTTCTCAGGAGGACACAGCCTGATAGCCTCAGTATAACACTGAATAGCTAGCTCATATTTTCCTGCTTTAAAGTATTTGTTTCCTTTGTTCTTGGCTGCTTGGGCTCTACCAAGAGGACTCTGAAAAAGAAAGTGAGAGGTCAGTTCAAATTAAAAAGGCATCACAGCACAGAAGCTATGCACTTTAGGGCTCATCTTCAAAGATATAAAAATTGATCTGAGTTGTAAACTGTAGCCCAGGCTTCTGAAAAATCTCACTGATTTCAATTCTTGGAAACACACAAAAATTTTCTTTTGCAAGTGTATCAGATAGGAGACAACCTTTTCAGAAGATTCACTACAATGGTAATAAATGATGCAGTGATTTCTGTTTGGAAAGCTAAACAGATTGTAATCTTTTACATGGCTGGTGATCAGAAGAACCAATGAGGTAAGTTGTTTCTCCAAAGGCTAGATGTGCAAAGACAACAAAGCCCTCAAAGCAATTCAAACAGGAGAGTTTCCTTCTGAAATACACACAGCCTGTAAGACCAGAGGTGATTGTCAGACTATGAATTAACTATGGAAAACACTTTGTGGAAAGACCTACTGAGCAAGACAAATAAGACCTGTAAGGGAAATAACAAAAAGCTGGTTTGCCTTTCATGCACTAGGCAAATCAACTTTATAGCTGCCTCCTCTACAGCTTCACTCACTCTGCTTCATGCAATGACAAGCGTTGGACCATCACCATCTTAACAGGGGATGGGAAACTTTGCTGCCTGGCCTGAGATCCTGCTAAATGCATCTTCATGTTCTGCAACATATGTTGATGATCTGATTTAACACTGCTAGCTACCTAAAACCCCTGGATTTACAAATCAGTTATCAAATTTTGTGGTTTGTAAGGCATCAGATCTAAAAATGTTCTCTTTATCAAAGGGGTGTGACCCACATTCAAAAAATATGTGCTGCAAAAGATCCTAACTTTGATCTTCTGGATTTCTGCTCCTCTGTCACAGCCTTGCTTCACGGACCACATTTTGGGGCAGTTCTGCCAGACCAAAATGAACAGAAGTATGAGCACACATGCCATTCTACCAACCTTTCTGAGGAGGGAAAGGCTGCAGACTGGGGCCAGGAGTGCCTTTAATAACAGCTACCGGATTCACTACATATCACCTGCACTTCAGATCATCGAGGATTTGTTTGGACACTGCCACTCTTTGACCATACTTCTGCCTCCTCTACCCACTTATCCACTGCCAGGGTCAAACTGAACAGATACAGACAACCAGACAGCTGTAATAAAAATCTGAAAGCAAATTTGCATTTCATTTGCCCATTCCCCTTTATGTTTGGTCATTTCATTCCAACCTGATCATTTTTTGCATCTGAGTGTTTTACTTTAAAACTGAAAACCTGAGGGGAAGCCAGGACTTGCTCTACAACCTGTCTTTTAAGGCCTGGATCCCTATCCCGGCCAGAGAGAATCAGATAATGGGTATTAGCCTCAGTTCCTACATAAAAGTAGGCATCCCATTAGAACAAAAGTATCTTAGAGGCATTCTCCTGAGGGGAGACTTACAAGTAAAACCATATAAGGGAGTGAATTTCTTAAATATCCCTACTGCCAGCAAAGTGCTTCTCTCACAAATCATTAATCACTGGGCTCACAGGAAATCAATCTGCACCATCTTTATTGTTCACAGAACAAGGCAATCTGCATGGCTTTCAGATTTTTCTGTTGTAAAGCTTCAAATTTAATTTGATAAAAGATTATTAATTTCACCCCATACACTGTGCATAACTCTATGGAACTCTAAGCCAAAATTAGAGTGCAACTATTTTTACTGAGGAAAGTAACAGTGCATCTGATAAGTTATTTCTTTAAAACTTAACCAAACTCTCAAAAGGTCAAATGTATTTTGAGTAAGTCCTAAATTAACCTCCAAATACAACAATGCTTTTCTTTTAACACAGGGAAGGGTTATGCATATGCTGCAAACGTAAAGGCACACTAGTCAGCTTGAATTTTTCCTTGTGCATTTCTAGAGCAAACCACATGAAAAATGCCTTTGTGTAATAATCTTACAAAATTCAGTGCTGTTCCTACTAACTTGGGTCGAAAAAGAAAAATACATGGTATGGGCCATGTTGTAACATTCATACATGTGTTGCTGGTGTGAAAATGATATAAAACTGCAGAGATTAAGCCTAAGGTCAGCTAGATTACTACTTGATGATACTGCCAATTGCTTCGTCCCAGGGATCTCCCATCCCAGTATGTGCCCCAGGCCGAGCAGTGAGTGTGCTCCATCCCAGGCACGCGAGAGCCCTGCCCCAGGGCCCTCCAGTAAAGCTCCGGATGAGGACTGCTGGATACCACCCAATGCAACGGCTGCTCCGGGGTCAGCTGTGGGAATTGTAACTGGAAACAGGACACCTGCAGGGCTGGGGCCCTCACTGGCGCTCTGCTGGTTTTTGGGAAGCATCAAGCCTTCAGACAAGCCTACAAAGTGCACTTAACAGTGATCAAAAACTTCACAGGCTACAGACATGAAGCCGAGGTTATTAACATCAGTAACTCTGTTATGTGAGTAAACTTTTAGTAACAGTTGCAGGATCACAGACCATCCAACCAATCTCACAGAAATGAATCATGGAACATTTGCTAACTCCCTGGTTACCTCCTGCTGCACCCACTGCTGGAGGCAAGAAATGTGGGGGTAAGGAGTCAGAGCACAACATGCTCTCAATGCAATAAAGTCAGCAGTAGTGCCCAAGGCAAGGAAGAAATCAACTTGTTTGTTTATGCTGCCTTAAACTAGACTGCTTGCTCTGAGATGTTTTATCTGCACCCTTACTCAAACTACTCTGCTGTAGCCCTCAGTATGCACCCAAAACACCACCAAATCCAATGTATGCTTTTGTTTGGTTTGGTGGGGATTTTTGTTGATTTGGGAGGTTTTTTGGTAGCTGTTTATTTAAAAAGAAAAGATATTAAACAACTCACATCACATTACATGCTGCAATACCTTTTCATGACAGCACAAATGAGAATACGAAAATTAATTCTCTACATAACACCAGTTTTTGAAGGTTTATCAAGCCTTAAATTTAACCCTTACAAAAATTTTAAGCGTATTTTTAAAAACTCCTTTTCAATTGCTACACTGGACATACACCAGATGTGTACATAGGAAACTGATGATGCAGACAAACTTCATGTACCTCATGCATAAGTAATCAAAAACCTCATTCTTCCCTTGCCAAAATAATAATCCTAGACATTATTTTCCAATTTCACTGCATCTCCTCACTTGACCCACTGCCATCCTATGTGGCACACTGGACATTTTTTATCCCCAAGGTGAAGGTCCATATAGAGCAAGAGAAACTTCAGTTTGTCATCCTCTAGTCAAAGAATCTGTGCAACAACCAAACCAGCTCAATAAAATGAATGTAAGTTCATAACAGCTCAACAAAACAAGTAACTCAGAAGTTACTTGCAGCTACACAAAATATAACATCTCAGTACTTAGGACTGCTCTCAGCAACTGTGCATTAACAAGTCTTAGAACAGATCTTAAGCCAAAGGAACTCGTGAAATTGAGTTATCAGTTATCCAGGCACCTAACAAGCAGATTGCCAACTGACTAAAGAGGAGACAACACTGACAAAATTTTCTTAACTTCTACTTTAGCTTCAGTAAATGTGCTTTCCTCACATAATGTTCAGAAACTGCATGCAAACAGCAACTTAACAGCAACAGACTGCCAGTTGCAAGAATAATAATGCTTAATAATTCCCAGAAATGGCAATATTGTCAAACTATCAGTTCAGAACCTTATATATTTCAGGGAGACTGTTATTGAAAGCAGAACAAGAAATTTCCTGCCAGCCAATGATGACAGTGATTCACAACAGAAGCACGAGCAGAGAGTTTCAGCATTTTCTTTTGGTTGAAAAGGATTTGCATGAGCTCTTGTCTGACAGATGACATGGAGGGCGACTACTGTTTCTGCCATCTTAATTCAACCTGCAAGAAAATAAAGCCTTGGTCTAGAGCTCTTTTTCAGCCTTTCCAAGTTTTCATCCTGTTCTTTTCTGAATATCTATCTTTCCACTACTTTTTTTTTATTAAGGTTCATCTCAAGTCTTTTTTCAAACAGAGGCATTAACTGAATATAAATGGTTTTAAAAACTCTTTAGCACTAAAACCACTATGAGAAAAAGTATGTTTACATGAACTTTAGAAGTAAATTCAAAGCACAAGCAAGGATGTATTTTACTCAGAAAAAAACAAAATGAAGTTTACAGGACAAAATGACAGTGTTCTCAGTCAGTCACCTTCCTGCTAAATGAATTTGCCATCCACGCCTTCTGTGAATAAGCCAAGAGTCTAACAATTGTTTTACTGCTATTATACACACATTTAGGAGTTTTCTACACCTGTTCCCTAGAGCTAGCATGAAACAGAAGACTTACAGTAGGTTGATTGCGAGATTTATTAAGCAACAGGTGCACAGTACAATAGAAATGGCGTTTTAGTCACTTTGCTTAGATCAATTTAGAGTAAGTACCAACGTGAGTGCATCTAGACTAAGGAGTTCAGTTCCCTCACATCCTGGTCTAATGTCACAGCATTCAGCAACTGCTACTAAAACAGACACTGGAAAGAAGCCACGCTAGCTGGCTGCTGATCCTGATACGTGGCACCACAAAGGCCGAGGAGTTTGTCACGTTCACCCACCATGCACTCAAGGACGGCACTCAGCTCACAGGAAAGTGTGTGGGGACAGGGAAGTGCTGTGGACACCAATGGCTTGGTCTGCAATACGCAAGGCACCCAGCTGACCTCCTCTCACACCAAACACAGGGCGACCCTGTGAACCTGCTGAAGAGCTAAGGGGTGAGATTTGGACTACCACAGAACTGCAAAGGAATTGATTCAAACTTCAGGGGGAAAAAAAATACTGAAGCAACCAACACATTCCCTCACTGACTGACCAGTGCTCATTCCTGTAACACAGGGAGGGTATAAAAAATATAAAAACCTGCTAAGAATTTACCACGGAATAAGTTTAAAAAAAAAAAAATAATCAACTGAGCACCAACTAAAGCAATATGTGCAAAGCACTCTGTGTTTTAGTTACGCAATACTCCCTACAAACCAGGAGAGCACGCAAAAAGTGACTGCAGCTGAGTGACTAAAACACATTCCATCTAAATTATAAGAAACTATGACAATTGTCATCAACAGGTGCAATTTGGCTTTACAACCTTTGAGCCATCCATAGATGCAGTTTTATCATCATCACTTAACTGGTCCAATAAAGCCAGTTTACTGTACTGTTAAGGAGCTGTGCTTACAGGAGAAAGAATCTCAAAAGTAGTTCACCTTTTCCCAGTATAGCACCTGTGCTAAGGGCTTCTGCCAACACAATGCCAGCCACAGATCACACACTTGGCCGGTGCATCGATGTCAGGAGGATCCTCTGGTGCAGACACAGCCTGGGAAAAAAATGTGAGGCCTGTGCAGCACGTAAAAGAAAAGCTTGAACTGCATGCAGAAGAGTAACAACTCTGAATAAAGAACAGGAAAGATATTGGACCTTACATATTTTTAAAGATGAAAGAAAAAAAATTCCAGTTTGTGTCTTCAGAAACAGTGACCAGAACATCAAATGGATAAAGGGGCTAATTTAATGAAAAGCACAAAAAAGTATGAGTCCTAAGTTACATTTATGAGTAAAAGAATAGTTAGATGACACTGCTGTTGGAAGCAGATTCATTATTGACCTATGTGTTTACTAAAAGATTTTCCTCTTGTGTTTCAACTGTGAAATTAATTACTGGCTCTTATTCACAGTGGAGACTTGTATGTGAAATCCAACTGAGCTTCAAAAAAATACCCCACCACATTAGAAAGGCAGGCAGTTTTACACGTGAAGCATCTGCAGTGGTTGTATTTTTAATCATGGGTCTTATCACTAATGTTCATAATAAAATATGAGAGGAAACATGAAATCTACATGGCATCATTGCTTTGGATATGAGTAACAGGAAGACAATACTACACACACACATCAAGCAGTTCTGGGAACTTGCAGCCACATTTATTTTCCTATGCAGCCATATTTTGACCAGTGAGACAATTATCTTAAGTAATCAATCAAAACTGATTAACTTCTGCAGCTTTCCTAAGCAATACCTTTTACTTCTTTACTATGTAAGCAATGACACTCTTCAAGAAACTTTGCATCAGGTCATACCACTCAACTTACTCTCAAGTTCACAGAGCCTTCTGGTAATTCCATTTGTGGAGCAACACACAATATTCTAAATCAAACACTACATAAGTGTTTTAAATGTTGTAAGTGCTTCCTTCCTACAACTGCAGAATGACTACAAACCCCTGGATATTGCTAGAATTCAGAAACACAATCAAGAAACACAGAGTGAATGCACTAACAGGGAAGTCACTGCAGCAAGACAAAGGTCAGGAGCAGCCCGCAAGCACGCTCCCATAAATATGCCAGATGCTTCTTGCAGCCACAAGCCAAAGCTACCACAGTAAACAGTCTGAATTCGTCCTCTGTACACAAGTTGTTCAGTACTCTCTGGTGCCCAGGAAGGAACAAATCACTGCATTGAAGTAACTGCCTCAAGGTCCAGCACAGGTTT
Organism: Cettia cetti; assembly: GCA_013401135.1. NCBI lineage: Eukaryota > Metazoa > Chordata > Aves > Passeriformes > Sylviidae > Cettia > Cettia cetti. The sequence continues at coordinate 1,750 of VZUI01064969.1, read as the reverse complement.
TACAGCTTCCTGTGCTTCCAGGAATGCCCGAGAGTAGCTGTGATTCACTAGCTGGGGAAGTTGCCACCTTCCTCACCACTCCCATGTGCGCCTGCCACTGCCCGCCCCAGCGCAGCAATCTTCATCACTCAAACCATCAAGGTTAAAACCGACCTCTTCCAGTCTCTGACAGGTGATTCTTTTTCCTCTCCTGACCATTTCCGATGGGAAGCTTACAGTGTTGGGCAGTTCAAAGCATTTTGGGTGATACACAACAACGGGAGAAGCAAATGCAGTATGGGATATTCTTATCAAAGCCAATCCGTTTGTCAAATCCATTACTTTAAACATGCTTGTCAGCTGCAACCTCACCTCATTACTGCTGCGTGACTGGCAAGCTACATCTGGGACTGCAGATGTGCAGAAAGTGCATCTTGAGAGGCATTTTTTCAAATGCAGATATACAAGAGAACCACGGATCTGATCTGGTCTCCGATCTTACACATTGTCCTTGAGGTTTTGCACAGACCATTTTTATCTGAAAAGTCTCAGAACGGTAATTTACAACAGGATAAATGTAAGTTTTCAGAGCACACCTATGCAGGCAAATTCTACACATTAAAGTCTCTGTTGCATAAACAGTGTGGCTTCTATATTTTCATGGAACATATTCCATTTTGAAATTATCTTGGTGGTGTTTTCTTTCCACTCTGCTATATCCAGCATCTCATACCTAACAGATCACAGATTTCCTTTTCAAAACACTATTCCTGAAGGAAACTTACTCACAGCTATTCTAGACCTCAGAGGCAGAGGTTCATTCTCCCCTCAGCGGCATAGATCCCTGCTCAGCTACCTGATGAGAAGATGCATTTGGCAATGCCTGATCTTGGAACAAATTACTCCTGATCCCTGTGTGGCATGGGCAGAACTGCTACCACGAATGCCCAGCTAAGAGCTCTGTGGGTGACACAGGCTGACAACAGAGACATGGAGTGCCAGGAGCACGTCCAGCCAAGGGCGCCAAACGTGATTTAAGGGACTGAAGCATCTCTTATAGGAGCAAAACCTAAAAGAGAACGGCCTGGTCAGCCTTGAGAAGAGATGGCTGAGAGAGGACATTATCAATCAGCATCTGCAGGAAATGTGTCAGGAGGATGGGTCTGGGCTTTGCTCAGTGATGCCAAGCAATGGGACAAGAAGCAATGAGCAGAAACTGACGAACAGAAGTTCCATTTGAACACGTGGAAGAACTTCTTTACTGTGCAGTGACGAGGACTGAAACAGGTTACTCAGAGAGGGTGTGGAGTCTCCCTCAGTGGAGATATTCCAGACCTCCCGGACACAATTCTGTGCCACGTGCTTTGGGACGGCCCTGCTCGACCCCGGAGGTTGGAGCAGATGAACCTCCTGCGGGCCCTTCCGACCTGCCCAGTGTGATTCTGTGGCCTGCCGGGCGTACCACGCAGAACACGACCACGATGTCACCCGCGCTCCATCCCATCAGAGGCCCGCTCCTCGGTCGGGACCGGCACCCTGACAGCCGCTTTCCGGACCGGGCCAGCGGCCTGTCGGGCCCTGCCGCCCGCAGATCGCAGCCCGGGCATCCCCACGCTGCTCCGGGCGGCGGCGGGACCCCGGCCCCGGCTCCCCGCGCAGCGAGTCCGGCCCCTGCCGCCGCTACAGGCGGCGCCGCTCCCCGCTCACCATCTCCTCGTGGCCGGGCCCGTCGGGCTGCCCGGAGCCGCCTCCGCCGCCTGCCCCGTAGCCC
>VZUI01064953.1:0-11036 GCA_013401135.1 Cettia cetti | reverse complement strand
GGGGGGGAGGAACTCCTTTCTTCTCTATGTTACAACTTAACTATCGATATTGATTACTATGTTACCTTATTAGCAGGAATCACACCTATTTATTACAGTACTACACGAGGTATAACAGAAACCGGGACAGGCAGGCAGGGGTTGAAGGGCTTCAGTGTAGCAAAAGCCCCGGAGCAGTGACAGAGGCACAGGGAGGGCTGGCAGCTGCAGCCCGGCTCCTTAACAGGGCAGGGAGAGGCTCCCTGGAAGGAGGAAAGGGCTGGGGCATCCCAGGGTTTCCCCTGAGGCACCCCAGAAGAATGTGAAGGGTCCTTTGTTTGGTGAGGTAGTGTGTTGGTAAGGTCCCAGTGCAAAGGCCACTCTTAGGAGCAGAGCTCTGCTCAGGTAGAAGAAAGGCAGCAGGAGATGGAATCCTGCAGTGGTGACGAGTTCTTCCCACAGCAACTGCAGCCTCCTCCCCCCTCCAAATGCCCAGAGTGCAAGAGAGCAAGGAGCTGCACCCAGCTCCCTTTTCCCAACCCAGTTCTCACATCTCTGCCCTTCCACAAAACACCCCCAGCTAAGAAAAAAGCCAGCCACACTTTCCCATGGCAACATCTTTTGTCTTTCTTTCACCCGGTCATTATTGTTTCTAAGCAACAAAATGAGAAAAGAGTCCTTAAGAGAAATAAAAGAAAAAATTCTAAACCCCAACACTAGAAAATCTCATCGCTTTGGTAAATTTCAATTTTGGTAATTTTAGTTTCAGTTCAGCTGCTGCCCTAATGACAGTCAACAGAAAGTAACAAAAGAAGTAGCTCCATTAATGCAAACATCTTTCTGTTCTTATATAGTGCACATCTAAAAGGGGTCACTAAGCAGATGATCTAATCTGCTATAACAGTAATAGTTAATTTAAATTTATAATGAAAACTTTGAAGATGGTGCTCATGGTCCTCTTATCACGTGGGTTGGTTTTTCATTTTTGGTTTGTTTATTGGGGTTTTTTAAGAAAATACTACTGTTTTAATGAAGGTGTTCTTTTTTTGCTAGCTTCTTTGGTAACTGTTATAGAACAACAATATTTATATCCTATGTATACCTACCAACATTCAGAAAACAATTGGCAGAAAACTTGTGTATTTGGGAAAACACCTGTGTTCAGCCAACCTTCTGTCACCAGGCAATCATTCCGTCCTCACTAGGTCACCTATCCTCCTCACTAGGCAGGAGAGCATAAAAACATAAAAACTGTGTAACCTGGGGACAAGAAGTCAACAACTGTAAGAAATGCACCATTAGGTATAGTACAGACACAGTTTCCTATTTGCTGGCCAAAATCCTGAAAAGGAACATCAGACAGGTAGGCAGTGTGAGAGAACTAGTAGAAGATCTACAATAAATTACTCAACTGTATTTATACCAGTCTTTGGGCTTCATTGGAGGTTCCATTACCCTCTGGCTGAACACAGTATAGCAGGAATATCTGGAAACAGTCTCTGACTTGCAGTGGCATTGTTCTGCTTGGCAGTTGAAGAGAAGAATATAGGTTCTAATTTAAGCCAATTCTTCTTGAGCTGCTGTGACAAAATGGTAAATATCTTATTGAACAGAGCAAATAAAACATGCAGATAGGTATTTACTTAATTAATGTAGTATATATATGTTAATTAATGAATTATAATAGTATTTCTGACCACCCAAATTAGCTTAAAGCACTTGATGCAATCAAGTTTATCATTTAGATTTTTAAGCAGGTTTCTACTTTGACAAAGGCCAAAGCTCTTACTTTTGAATGTCAAATAACTTATAAATTAGCCATGATCCATAATACATGTGACTTCCGATGAAGCTCATTAATAGGGTGGGTATATATCAGAACAAAGGATTTTTCCCTTGCCTGTGGTTGATGTCACTGCTGTGGCTGATGATGCAGCTGACAAAGAACTCTTCTAACTGTTTTTTCTTTTCCTTCTCTTATGACAGAGACACGATTTAAAATGAAAAGGGGCCCAGGTAGAAAATAGGTGAGTATATACAGACAACAGAGCAAAAACCTCATTGGGTAAGGGTGTTTACTTTTGTCTGCACATTCAAAATAGTGACCAATGGTGCAGTGATGTTTGACATGGGACATGAGCAGCTATATATTTTTATAACAGTTTTAATAGAAGAGTAAAGCTTTTGTTTCCTTGGAGAAGGAATTCTGGAATAATGACTGAAACCACTGGTAGAAAGAAAATGAGGGGAAATTTAGTCCAAGAGAGTGATGAGTAGTAATGTGATGATGGACAAATTACAAGAACCATAAACATAGCAAGAGGGGAAAGAAAAAGTTTAGAGAACTCATGTTGATGGTGTTATATATGATGCAGTATAATTCGTGTTTTAAGACTGAAACTTAAGTAGTATAAAATCATCCTGATCAGGAAAACTGGCATTTGAACATGCCCTTGGCAGGGAGCTATTCCAAGGACGTCGGCCATAGCCAGGAAGGGTGTATCAATGCAATCCCTGAGGAACAATGGACAGCACCCAGAGAGGGAGATGGGCTCTCAACAGAGATGGCCCTACCAACGACCCAGCGATCAGCACCCATCAGCCGACCATCGACACCCGATATGGATCTTATCAACGCTGCCAGGTGTGTGCATCTGAATGCCAGGTTCCCGAAAATCCAATCAAGCAACCATCCCTTCCTGGAAAACTATTCAACGGACAGGAGACCAAGAAAGAAACCTCCATGAATATGTAAAAAGGACCGGGAGAAGCATAGAAATCCAATCATCCACCACTCCAACCAAAAACTGTATAAAACCCGACCCTGCAGAGGCGGCTTCCTGAGCTGTGATGCTCTCGGTGCGATAGAGGCCGAAGCTGCAGTTCACCCAGATCTGATCCCAGGCTTGGATCTGTCTTTTTGATTGTGGCTCAATTTCTCTGGATCTTTCAATTTTTCCAATAAATTGCTTGTCAGGAAATTTGACTGATCAAATATTTATAACAATGGTGTGATCCTGCTGCTTTTGCTATGTAAGTAAAGCGCACTCAGCTGTGCCAATGTCCCCTTCCAGCACCTGGGACAGCCCTATTGCTTAAGCTTCCTCTCATCTGTAAGACAAGGGGCACTTTTGTAAGTGGTAAGTTTTGGTCTAAATAGATTTGGGGGACAGAGGAAAGTGAGAGAGGAGTGGCTTTTTAAAGCGGTTTAGGGAAACCATCTGGGTGAGTTTGTTTCAGAGTAGCAGCACAATAAAGCCATTAAGATTATTAGAGCCACCCAGGCTGCTTGAATCTTAAACTGTTTGAATGAGATTCATCATTGCAGATTCTTTTATTTTATAAGCATTTATAAACATTTAACCTTCAGTTTACTGATCCTTGAAAGCTTATGCCAGTTAGAACTCAAAATGTTACACATATCTATTGAAATTAAAGAGTGAGAATAACACTTTTTTTCCTATGCTGTGTCTTGCATTGACAAAATACATGGATTATTCATTTAATATATTTCATACATTGGCACATGTTGTCAGATATTACTCTTTTTTTGCTCTTTTTTTTTTTTATTTTTCAGTAAAATTTACTATTTATGTTTAATCCAGCTTGGGGATTAAAACTAAGTGAGTTCTTGAACAGACGAACAGACACCTCTGGGTTGCTGCTAATTGCTATCAGACTCTCCTTTTATTTTAAAGGCTTTCCTGCAGCAAGCCAGTAGAGATAGCTGATAGATTGGGTTCTGATGCTGTGTAGGTTAAACAGCAAAAAAACATGGAAGCACTTGTGCTTTCCACCAATAAGAAAAGCCAGCAGGATGCAGAAATAATCAAGAAGTGGTAACATCTCATATATACACATGTGTGGAGAAAATGCCAGGAGTTAAAGGTGCCAAAAAAGTTTTTGAAAGGAACCAGTGGCCAGAACTGAAAACTGACAAGTATCAGCAGGAAAGGAGTGATACCATTTTAGCAGGTGGGGCTGTTTAAGTTGTCTGCCATTCACTAGAAATGAATAATTTGTGGTAGGTGGGAAAAAAAGACCTTTTCTTGGAGACTTCCTGAATATACTAGAAAGAAAAAACTAAAGCAAGGTCTGAAAGCTTTTGCTTTAATTTTTTTTGTATTTTTTGTTTTTCAGAAATCAGTCCATTATTTCCTTATTTTAAAGAGGTAAAAGTTTCTCCTTGGAGTGTTATATGAACACGTGAGCTGATTAAGGGATGCCTTAGATAGCTGAGTTTGGAAAAAAAGGCGTTATGAAGATAGAATTAACTTTGGAGATTATTGTTTGCAGAAGAACCAGGTAAGCCTTCAGCATTAGTCCCACCCTTGCCAGCAGAGGCAGGATCTCTGTGGGATCGCCCACAGACTTTTTACACTGACTTGAAGAACAGGAGATGATGTGCTTAAGCTATTTATATTTCCAGAATACAGACAAGAGCTTTGAGCTGAAAATAAGCTAAGTTATTCTTGAGGAAAATTTGTATTTCTGTGGCAGTCTGATAGGAAAGAAATAGAAAATCAGGCTTACTACCGTAGGTACTCTCTATGCAGATCCTGTATACCATGAAATACTGATGATGGGTAGGTCTCACTTCTACAATGGACCCTGCACTGACATTTTACAAGATCTTCTACAGTGCTTAAAATCTTCCAGTGCCAAGGGGAATAAATTTGTAATGTGGAAAAGATTCACGATGAGAATGAACTGCCTTAAAAATACACGGGCTAGAAATATAGGACACTTGAGGAATGAATAATTGCAGCCCATTTTCTATGTGCCCAGAATCCAAGTCAAATTTGAGCCTAAACGTGTTTTATTCCATTAGCTTAAATCCATAGCTACACTTATATCGTCTGCCTCTTAGGAGAATTCATTATTGACATACTAACAGAACAAAACATATTTTGATTTTCTGCAGACTCCTATTTCCCTCAAAATATGGGCAAGACAAACTTTCATATGGTCATGTCTTCAGGCAACGTTTCATAGAAGTCTTATGAAAGTTTCAGTACAAAGAAACTGAGATGAATAAAATGTTCTCCAAAAAGTCTGCACACTCATTAATGTTTATGTCTGTGGTCAGATAAAGTTGGCATATGCTGAGTAAGATCCCATTGCTGACAAGGAATTACTTTATCTAGTGAAGAGGCATCTGACACACAATCAATACAAAATATAGTAACTTTTGTGTAAAGGCAGTTGATATTTGGAAACAATGTGCTCAAGGGATGGTGGCATTATTTTTAACAGCAATAGGGGAAAGAAACGAGAATACTGTCACAGCACAGGATACAGAATGAACCACCAACTCTATATTTCTTCAGCAGAAAAATGCCACTTTGGAGAAAGGAGAGAGATTCTTTTACAGTGAGAGTAAAAAAAGAGACTCTTTTACAGTGAGAATGTGACATGATTCTAGGCAAAGTCTTGAGAACCTAAGTAACTCTGTAACTTATGTACTGAAATGTCTAAAAATCACGTGCTTCATCCTGAATGGGGACATTTAAGGTCTCATTTGCCCTAGACCTTTACCCCTCTTATTTTTCAGCATTCAGATACCAAAAATGGCCAATCTGAATATTTTAAGCTGTCATTAACACATTGTCCCAGTGTATGCTCAGCAGCAGAACAAAGCATCTCCAGAGCTGCTCAAGCAGTGTGTGTTGTGTTAAACAGTGGCAGATCTGAACTGTTTCCTTCTATCAGAAGGTAGGTGCAACTTGTTGGGTTTGGGTGGAGAATATTTTGATTTTTAGACATTTAAATGGAAGCCCTACATTTCTGCCTACCTTCTAGGAGAGTCATGATCTTGCCAATAGACATATGAATCATATGATGATACAGAAGTGTTCATTGTAGAAATATTTTTGAGTAAAATATCTGCAAGTAGTTGAATGTTACAAACTTCCTACTGTTGTTGTACATCATTCCTGGGGCAGTAGTAAACACCTGCTTTAGCATTCTAGACATACATTCTGGCTGTTTAGGCATATTTTAGGTAAAACAACAACAACAACAAATTATATTTTAGGACAGGAAAATTGAAAAACCAATTGACTCATATATTTAAATGTTTCAAGTCCAATGGAATGGGAGCTCCTTACTCAAATTCTGCCTAAAATAAACCTTCATTTAAAAGAACTGCAGTATGTTGTGTTCTTTGACATCCTTCATATTTTTCTGAGTATTTAAATTTCAAAAGTGTAACTTTTTTATTCTGAAGTTCTTAAGAAAAAGAAAAAGTTACTTAAGGGATTTCTCATCTAAAACAATATTTTTTGTTTGTATTTCCAGACACTTTGTCCTTGGAAAGCAGATAGCATTCATATCACAATTTTCCTAACTCATTGATTTATATCAGTAATTTGCCTGAATATCTTTTTTTGACCAAGCTATTCAGCTTTTCCAAAAAAGTGTTTCATCAATTCTTCTATAAAACATGTATAGAATGTTTATGCAGAATTTTAGAAGACAGTAAGTTTCCAACATATATAATTTAATGGCACTAGGATCTTTAGTTTGCGTGATAAAAGTGACAAACTGCCAAGTTGTGTTTGTCCATCTCTGCATTCTCTGATTCATGGAGCGGCCACTCAGCAATATTAGAGTAATCTTTGAGCTCAGTTAAGCTGAGCTGAAGTGGCCTTGAGAGACTGTCAGTCACTGAACTGCTACAAAGAAAGAAATCCTTTAATCTGTGTATACTCAGTCTGCAGGAAACAGACTGGGAACCACGTTAGAAAACCCAATGCCTCGTTTTTATTTAATTTTTTTTTCTAATAGCTGCCAAATATAACAGAGATCTATAAGTAAAATTTTTTAGAGCATGTAAAGATCTGGGAAAATCCTTGCAAAATTCTTGATCCCTCTACCCACAGTGTGAATTACTTTTGACATGGATGTACGTATAGGAAAACAGTTTGGCACAATTAACCTGAGAGAGGTAATAGCTTCTGAAAAGTGCTGAATATGGAAACACTCATGGCATTAAATGCCCTCAGGTTAATATGGCACTTGACAGATGAGTGTGTCATAGCTTAATGAATGCAGGCATCCTTGTAGGTTTTAAACTAATTAATTTTCTAGGAAGAATTACAGAAATGCATCTTGACTTCTTGTATTCTGCTTGAATAAAAATACTTAATTCTTAACAAGGTTTTTCAAAAGTTTACATTCCTCCTGACTGAAAATTTGGCCAAAATAATATATTAAAAAAAAAAATAAATTGGAAGGTTAATCTCATGCGGGGAGTATTTTGGGCTTCAAATCTGTTTCAGCATGATGCAAAATCCAAGTAATGAATACTGCCATACCTCTTATTGGAACACCATACCCTTTTCCTTTCCCATCCCAGTAGGATGAACTAGAGGAAGTTCAAGCAATGTTAAGAAGTCAAAGGCAGCGTTTACTGCCTGAGCATCGAGTGTCTCTTACATCCTGGTCTCTCCAGACGCTACTGTGCAGTATCAACATGAAGAGCAGAAGCACAGTTGTATTTGGGTAGATTTCTTCCCAAAAGAGTCTGTGCATCTGTTTACAGAGGTGAAAAAAGGTGAATATGGACATTGGCAGAGAAATTGACTTATTTTCATTTTTTTACTAACCATGCTTGGACATAGGATTGGATTAAACCAGAATATGAGATCTTTATAATTTTCAGGATGTTTTGCATGTGTTTTTGCTTGCAACTTGGCAAATGTTTTAAGATGAGATCTGAAAAATCCTTTAGAAAAGAATATACAAATAACACATGAATGAAAATTATTGAGCATTTAATTCAGGGTCATTTGATCAGAGATAGTAACAGCTCACCAGGAAGTGCACAATAACTGTTCACATCTCTGTTGCTCACTTGCAGGATATTCAGTTGTTCTGACAAAAGCTTTGAATTCTATGTTGGTCACAATTTTCAGGCCTCCATTCGTATTGTTCCACATTGTGTGCACCATCGGGAATGAATTTTTTCTGCTTGCATTCTGTAGTTAGCATCGAAGAAAAATATCTGTGATGAGCCAAAACAAAGTCTTTCAAAGACAGCAGCCATTGCCCAGCTGAAGTGCTGCAGCTGAAGTCACCTTGTTAAAACACAGTTTTCATTTTAATCAGAAGAGATTGTTTTGGTTAGTGCACACAATGCATATAATGAACCACATCTTGCAGACTGAATTTTGGAAAGTGACATATGGTGGCTGGTCTGGAAGTTTGTCTGTGGGGATTTGGGGTTTTTTTTCCTGCTTCTCCCCTGCTTCTCTACTCCAAATTATAATAAAATTTCTGATTTTTCTCATCTTAGCATAATACTGTGCGATTCTCATGCACATATGTTTTTTAGATACTCCTTTCATGCTTAGATCACAGCACCTGAAGTAGCAGTACCCAAATATTCATGCAGTTTCATAGCAGAAGGTGTGGAAGGGAGATGAAGCTCTGTATCCATCACAGTGAGACCTACTGATCTGCTTAGTGGTAGAAATGTATTTTTTGAAGTCATCTGATATCGTGGCTTTGCTGTACTCTAAGTACAAATCTATTATTCTCTGACAGGGCAGACCAGGTCTCTTGACAACACTTTGGAGCTAATATAATATTTGGAAAAATAGCTGGATGAAAGTGATGTCAGAAGGGGGAAAAGTTTTGGGTTTGAGGGAAGTTTTAAAAATGAAGATGAAATCCAAGTCAAAAATAAGAAAATGTATGGCAGGAAAATGTTTCATTTCTTTCAGCAGTTTTTCTATATTTCATTAGATGTCATAAATCCTCATCAGTTTTACTAATAAATTGAAAATTATTACTCCTTGTGCTCCTCTCTTCCTCATACACATTTTGTCTCTACCCATCCCCATCCTTCCTTTTATGTTTCCATGTTTATGTCTCCCTCTTTCTTTTACTCTTTTCTCTTATAGTGCTGCCTCTTTCAGTCTAATTCTCACTCGCTCTCTCATACCCTGTGTCCAGCCACTTCTCTTTCATGCTCTGCCTCTCTTCCCTCCCCCAGAGCCACTTCCTTCTCTCTCTAGCTCACCCAAAAGTAAAGAAATGAAAAATTTACCTAGTTGGTTTTTTACACTAAGTTTAAGGAAAATAGTACTTACAAAATAAATAGCTTAGCTTTAGATTCCCTTTTTGTCAGAACAAATAACTCTGCTTTTGTGGGATAATTGTAAACAGGACTGTATCTAGATAATAGTGTGAGCTGTAAGAAACAAAGTAAAACTCTATGCTCCTCTAAAAATGACAAAATGGCTACAGTCCTTATCCAGATAATGCCATGAATGGAAAAAAAAAAAATCTGCCAATATTTAGAGGAAATTATTTTCTTGCTCATAAGCTTCTTGTTTAACTGATGATCTGGTTAAAGGAGCTGTGTTTAGTTGGATATGTAGGTAATGTCATGCAAGTCTGACTGTGTATCTATTTTTTTTTTGTTTCATACTTGTTTGTGTAAAATCCTTGTGATTATCTCCCTTAAAAATCTATCTCCTTAACTTTATTATTCTTTCTGTGTTAACCTGTTTTAATTTTTAATGTCTATTTTTTCTTTAAATAAAACTTACTTGAAATAGATGATGTTTCGAGGGGTGAATGAGAGTGTTCAGTGTTTTTTCTTTGCTAAACAGCATATTAAAATTTAAATCATTCTTCAATCCAATTTTACTCAACAGCTACAACAATTAAAAACTAATAGTAACATGTCCTTAACAGTAATTTCTAGCAGATGATGATATTTTAAAATACTGTTGTATCTGAAATATGAAAAAATCACAATTCTCTTTTGCTTGTTTATAACTAGTTTAGCTTTGCAACCAAGTATATTGCTTTCTCATGTGAGTACTCAGATGAAATTGCTCTGTTGGAGCATCACATAATCTTGAAGTTTGCTTCTACCTTTTCACTTTAGCTGATTTTCACAGATTTGTCTTGAGATAATTTAACTTCTGCTGAGGAATTCTAATGAAAAATGGGACCCAAGAAAAAAAGTTGAAGTATAATTAAAAGGAACAAGCTATTTGGGAAGAAAAGCATCTCACTGCTAGGCAATCCAAAGGAAAAGTGACTATTTGGAGTCAGTGACAAATGTGGGCTGCTGTCCAAGACTGGACATGTTTGATTATAATGTCAGAAGAAATGGAGTTTCTAAGAGGCCAGAAATGGTAAAAAACACAGCAGGGGTCCTGTCACACAACAACAGAATAAAGCTCTTCCCTTCAGACTTGGTGTGGATTTTGTGTGCACATAAGCCAAAACAGATGGAAGGGGAAAAGACTTTTCTTCAGATGAATGACAGGATTGCAAACTGTGCAGATGAGAAAGCAAATACATTCACTCTCACAGGGCTAAAAACCTTTCTAAACACTATCTCTGAAATATTTAACACATCTGCAGCAAACAGAAAAAAAGCCTTTTAACACATCTGCAGCAAAACAGAAAGAAGTCATTTTCACCTTGGCCTCACCTTGTGTCAAAAGAAAATTGAAGAAAAATTGCTTAAACCTTTACCAAATTACATATAACTTTTACTTGTTCACAAACTCTTGCATTTTATTCACACATGAATAGGCAGCAAATATTTTCAAAAAACAGACACTACAAATGAAAACTTAAACCCAGTAGCATTTACTTTTCATTCCAAAAATCTTTCTGTTTTCAGTGACCAGATACTATAATCATACTTTGTCAGTGCAGCTTTTGGTTGTACATACCTGAATTTAGGACTGTAACAAACACTTGTTACAGTAACCTTTAACCAAAGAGGTTAGCATTTAAAGTAAGACTGTTCCATTTCTCCAAATTAAAAAGTCCTCAAAACCTAGAAATAAAACAATTTAAAAGATGGAATGTGATAAGCAGAAATGGCTTTCTATACTGGAATGATGATATTATACAGTCCCCTGGCGTGGTTGCCTCAGAGCTTAGCTTTGGTTATGGAGGAAATGGATAGATCCCAGAAGAGTTAAGCTGGACTTCGGTGTGGATAGTATATGTATATGTATATGTATATGTATATGTATATGTATATGTATATGTATATGTATATGTATATGTATATGTAT
>VZUI01064952.1:0-22251 GCA_013401135.1 Cettia cetti | reverse complement strand
GCTGCCTTAAATGAAGAGTGTTGCACCTATGTAAACCACTCAGGCCTTATCAGACAATCTATGGCTGAGCTCAAAAACAGACTCGAGCGCCGTAGCCACGAGCTTCAGCAGCAAAACTGGTTCAACTCCTTTAGTCAATACCCCTGGATTGCCCCTATAGTCTCTACCCTAGTAGGGCCAGTCATTGTCATAGTACTTGCTCTCATATTTGGACTTTGCTTGCTCAACAGAATTACACAGTTTGTCAAAGCTCGGCTAAGCCGAATCGATATTCTGCTGTTGCAACAAAGACAGTTGACTTAAAGGGCTACAAAGCTAACTGTGCCTACTAACAATCCAGTTCATTTCCATGTTACTAACAAGTTGTTTACACAGTTCACAGTTGTTATGTTTGCATTAGTTCAAGTTTAATTGTTCATGGAGAGGGGGGAAATGTAGTTAGCCAAAACCGTTCGGAAGATTTCGGGTTGTTACGAGGAGTTAGGGTCCCTTCCCCTCCATGACGTGCCTAGCTACCTAACCATGAAGGAAGTGACGTGGGCACTCCGAAGCTATCTAAGAGCGCTCCAACGGGAAATAAACGCATTTCGCCATTCATCATATTGGTGTGATGTGTGATCTGTCCGGCAAGTTTGTAAGTTCGCCGTGGTCTCACTCTAAACCAGGTCGCCACTGCCTCATTCGCAGGCAACAAAGCTGAGATTCAGAACACCAGGAAAGCCTGTTTCCACTCAATTCCCAGAGGAAGACTGGGCCCATCTCGGCACCACAGGACCCTTCTACAGGATCATCCCTACTCCAATAGAATCACATCTGGCTCTTCAAGAGGACTTATCTTGGACTGCTCCCAACACCCTGACCAACTGGGTGTCAGGTCTTATTCTGACTCTGTCAGTGTTTCTAGGATGTTTGCTTGTTTGTTTGTTTGTTTGCTTGCTTGCTTGCTTGCTTGGGTTTTTTAGGTTTTTCTTTGTAGTACTACATTTGTATTTTTAATATTCCTAGTAAAGACCTGTTATTCCTATTCCCATATCTTTGCCTGAAAGCCCTTAATTGAAGAACTATAATAATTTGGAGGGAGGTGGGGTTACATTCTCCATTATGGGAGCTCCATAGGGAAGGGAAACTCCAGGTTTCCCTGGCAGACACCTGTCTTTCCAAACCAAGACAGTGGTCAGGACAGCAGGTTTGGGTGTCTATATTGCTCCACCTACCATCAGCAAACATGAGGCTGCTTGGCACATCCCCCAGGCACCACCCATCATGGAATTTGCACATCTCATCACCCCTTTCATAGGATTATGGAATCATAGAATTATTTGGGTTGCAAGGAAACTTTAACGGTCGTAGAATCATGAAATGCTTTCAGTTGCAAGAGATCTTAAAGGTCATCTACCTCCAACCTCCCTGCTATGGATAGGGACACTTATCAATGGATTAGGTTGCTCAGAGCCCCATCCAACATGATCCTTCCTGATTCTTGGGCCTCCTTTTGTTGCTTGTATCTCTTCTCAGACACCAGCCTCCCCCCAGTTACACAACCCTCATCTAAAGCCAGTTTTCCCCTTGGTGACAGTTCTGTCACATCAATAACCAGACTTGATATTTTTGACTAATTTACCTGGGTATTCTTGGCCCCACATGGCATTGCTGACATGATCACCTATTGAGCCTGTTGGTCTTGCCCAGCCCTACTCCACAAAGGCCCCCAATACCAATGATCTGCAGAGTTCGGGTGTTTCTCACACACCCAGTCCTTGTCACCTGTGTAGCCTGGGCATCCCATCTTGGCACTGACACTGCTGTCACCTTCTTGCTCTGGTTTTGGCTGAGTCCGGAAGTTTGTCCTGTCACATCCATTAACCCCCTAGCATGACTTCTGCCTACCACTGTGCTTGCTTAATGAATTGTCTTTCCATCTATGAATGTCAGGGGTAGCTGCTGGGAAAAATCTGTGGAATTGTACTTAGGGAACAACCTTGGAAGTCTGGACAAAGAAATGAAGGCACTAGGGACAAATTGAGAGAAGAAAAAGTTTAAATACAAAGACTTGTCTCTGAAAATGTACTGAATGAAAGGTTTTCCCCTGGGTGCATACTGCCTTGAAAAGCCTGGGTATTTTTAACTTGACCTTCATAAATAGGCAAATAGAGTTATGAGTGTTCAATGAAAAATTATTTTGCCTTATTTTCCACCTCCTTAAGGTTTGGATTAAATATCTTTTAGGTATTTAATTTGAGCATCAAAAATTAATAATAGGCTAGAGGATAGAAGATACTTTATGACAGAAGATTTTAAGAGGTTTTAAAGATACTAATAAATTGAAACTTTTGAAATGGGCTTTATATCCAGAACATGTGAGATTTTTTTCCAGAACATGTGAGATGTGAGATGTTTGTGCCTGCATTTTACATTATGTTACAAAAAGTAAAGAGTCTGAAGATGGCATATCAAAGGCGCCTGAAAAAACAGTGTTCTTGTGACTGCCAGAAGACCACAGCATCCAGCTCCTGAAAAAGGTGTGGACTATCAACTTGGACACTCTGAATGTCACTGAAATTGGCAAGGCTCAGCTAGGGGATTCCTCTTCAACTCATTTCTGCCACCACTCTCATTTTATGTGCCTTTGTTTTTTGATATGACAGATACAAAACACCTAACTGGAAATCCTGACTCTTTAGTCTTTGGAAGCTGCAAGAGACAATGAGCTTGAGATCTGGAAAAATGCAATCTGAATGTCTGTGGTCAAGAAAATCAAAACAAATGAATTTGCAATATTATTTTTTCTCAGTTATTCCAAATGTAACAGCCTCATGATTAAGCCTAAAAATTTCCCAGGGAGAATAGTAAAAAAAAAAAAAAAGTAACAGAGGAAATATAACATAAAATTAAATATTTCACTGAAAGAAAGACAAGTAACAACCACAATATGTTATTCACCTAGGTTAAGCTTTAATTGCAGTGAAGAAAGAGAGGAAGGAAAAAAAATCACTTGGATTTGACCCAAAATACTGGTAAGGGGGTAGTTTGAATAACACACTCTGTGGGACAACACATGAGAGGGGACCAGCTCTGCAGTACAAGCCTGGCCAGAAAGTCATGCTCAGATCATGCTCTAGGCTAACGACAAGATATGAAACTTACTTTTATAGTTCAATCAACCTTTTTAACCCAGTTTTATGTAGGAGCACCAAATCTTGATACAGAGCATAGGAAGAACTAATTTTAGAGATTAAATAACACACCCATAATAGGCGCTCATAATTCATCCCTAAGTGTCCAGAAACTGTATTAGTGGAATTTTTCTATTTCTAAAGAAAATATTGCAAAGCATGGAGAATAAAAAGGGTGAATAACATAGCACATTGCAGTGCATCAGAAAGAGGGTTTTTTAAGCTAAAAGTTTATTAGTTTCCTTAAATACTTTTGCAATTATCAGATTGCTATAATGCATAATAGTCATCTGAAATCCCAGTTTAATTACCACTTTTATGTTTAAATTTGATTCTTTATCCATAAAATACTGTGAGGCCTCCTGATTGTATTTAATATCCTCACTCCGATGCTCTGTGTGTACCCTGAGCTACGCTCACATGAAGTGATTCTGAGCTACACTTTCAAAGTGCCACCTGGTTTCATGCAAAGGAAATTAGATTCCTTTTTTAATTTAATCTCAGTTCGATTTAATTAAAGTCTTAAGAATTGTTTTGTTTTTGAAAAAATTGTTTAATAGAGGCTTTCGGGTAAATCATTCACTATGAATTTGAATTTTGGACAAGATATTCTAGGCTATGAATAAATTTCTAAGTGCTGGCAGGACCAAAATGTTAAAGAGCTCAGTGACAGGGATGACAAAGAGCTTCCTTATTTTTGCCTTAGAAAAGCTGTAAAAGGAAAGAGTTTGTGATTCTTCTCTCGGTATCTTTGCTATTCATCTTGCGTGCATGGGTTTGGGGAGGAAGACTAATGGAAGAACTGTTTGTGCTTCTTATTCCTCTTCCATATTTTTTTGATTTGCATTATTCCTGAATAATTTCCCTTCCTTCAGACTCGTTAAATAAGAATATTTGATCTAGGAACCCAGTGGAAGACACTGTGATGCTGGGAAGCTTTATGGAAATGATTCCTGACTGCAGGCATCTCTGACTTAGGAGCATTCAACTTGAGAGACTGAGAGCAGCAAGATCTGCAGAACACTCCAGCTCTGACAATCTGCTTCATTACCAATCATTTTTAACGCATCACAATGGAGCAGCCAGCCACTCTGAGGATGGTAGCTGGGTGTCAAACATCTCAGCAGGTATTTTCAGGCTGTGATAACTGATCACTCAATAAGCTTGCTTTCAAGAGCTCCTGCTCTTCAAGTTGAAACATCTGGGAAAAAGAATGCAGAGGATCAGTGGGTAAACTCACAGGGAAGGAAGGAGTGGAGAAGAGAGACAAGATATTTCTCATCAAAAATGTTTCACAGAATTAAACCCAAAGGCATAATGTGCATTATGCGTTTCTCCTTAAACAGAAGAGCATTGACACACAGAAAGGCAGGAAAGTACAAAGAGGATTACACTAGGCTAAAAAAGAGACACAGACTTAAGTCTCTGAGAAGTTAGGTCTGGAAGAAGTAAATGCAGATAGTTCCCTGCTTTGGAGACAGAATTCGGCTTCCAGAGCAATGCTTACATCCATTTTGAATGGAAAAAGCATCTTAATCATCTTGTATCTGAGGAATTAGAAGGAATATCAAACCAGGACTTGAACTCCTGGACATACTCTGCATATCATATTTGCAGCTCATGCATATTCTACTCAGTCTCTGGGTGCTTCCAGTGGGGGTTTTGTTGCTAACAACCCTTCTCTAAACTGTTCTCTGCTTTTGCAGTCTTTGTTTTCAGTATTATTTAATTTTCATCTCACTACTTTACTTAGAAATGAAAGCTTTTGAAGTCCACTCAGGAATACTCTATGCTTGGTCTCCTTGACCCATCAGCCTGGTTTCCCATTTTCTGAATTCCTCCTCATTCCTCCTCCAGCTCCTGCCTGCCTTGAGAGACAGTCCATGCTCATGGGTACTAGGCACAGGCCAGGCATGCTGTTTTGGCTGCAAGTATCTGGAAAGAGCACTGCTCTCAGCCAGTCTCGAGCTGCTCATCAGCCCTCTCCTCACCTTACAGCAGGATAACTGCATCTACAGCTACTTCATCAGCTCGTCCTGTCAGAAAGATGTGTTTTATAAACGTGCACAGTGGTGTTTGAGACAAATCAGGTTATTTTGGCAGAAACCACCTCAGGAGCAGTGAAACAAGAAGACACCAACCCCCTGTTGGGAGGCTGGGGAAGGCAATCAGGGGCAGCAGAGCGTTGGCTAAAAAAGGTCATGTCTTCTACCCCGTGTAACTTGCAACTGCTCCTTATATTTGACCTTAAGCACATGAAATAAGTACACATAGGTCACTGCATGTCCAGTATTTTAAAATATATTTCTCTTGTTTCTTTGCTTGTCTTAAATCTCGTATGTAAAAAACAAAACAAAACAAAACAAAACAAAACAAAAAAACCCCTCTTTTTAAATACACGTTTTAGATGGTAAAAATTTTTGAGAGAACAAACTTTTGGGTTTGGCCTTGAAGAAGTCTTCATGCAGTACCACTCCTTACTGTGTCAGGACCTCTAGGCAATACTGTGCTACAAACAATAAAAACTATTACCATCTTGAAATTTCTTAGTTGCACTGAAGCATTCTTCAATACTCTAATAGTTTGTCTCAATTTTAAGAGATTTTCCATACAGCATGTTCCAAGCAGCAAAATTAGATATGGAAAAATCTGTTGAAAGGACATGCTGAGTCCAAACTCTGTTCAAAATGGAACAATCACACAAGTGAGATTCACATTATAGTGCTTTTTAACTTCAACAAATTGTATGTTCCCTGGAAGAGCTTCCACAGCATGAAAACTTTGTATTGTAGCTTAGCAATTAGGTTTACCCCATGCAAGCCATCAAAGTCTTGTTATATTGAGTACCCAGGGTCAGAATTGGAAAACAAACAGAAAAAAAGATGTTCATTAAATTATGAACCCCTCTGGAAGAAAAAAGGAGAAAGCTTATTCTAAACATAACGTCATCCAGTTAGAAAACATAAATAAATAAAGCAGCAGCATTAGCTTCCTAGGAAGTTCAATTCCTTACAAACACAATCACTTCAAAATCCAATTTTGTTTTTTGTTTTTAACGTTATCATTACCTAAGCTTGAAATTAATACATTGTGTAATCTTCTGACATCACAATTAGAGTTATTCCTTTGAGAATCTTCTACAGTTACAAGAGCATGCCCTGAAAAAGCATTGCCAACCACAATGATAAATATAAAATCCTTTAATTTTTAGGATGCATTCTATTTTTCTTAAAATTAATTTTTATTTCAAACTATGTAAATGTAGCAGTTTTAGTGACTTTCTTGCCATCATTTGCTTGTTTATGATGCTCTGTTTCATCACCTTGCTGTATATTTTAGCTGTAATTTTTTTGCTAGGCCTTTGATTTTATTTGGCTAATGGTCAGTGGAGCACCGTGCACTAATGATAACATTAAAATATTTGCAAATATTGACACAAAATCTTATAAGAACATACCTAATGTCTAGGTATGATCTAAAAATATGTTTTGGATGAATTCTCCAATACTGAATACCTCTGACATTTTTAACCCTTTGCCACTGTAATTGAATGGCCAACACACTCAAAATCTTTAGAAAAAAATCTGTCCACACACACTCTCACTGCGTACACAATGCACAGTGGGTGACAAAATAAACCCATTTCTTCATGAAAATAAGTCAAAAAGCAGTATTTTCATCAACATTCAAGCATTTGGAAAGTGGATTTTGTTGTGAGGGTTTTTTTCAGTAAAAACCTATTTTTTTTCTCATTTTCTAATTCCAAATGTTTTGCAGAAAACAAAACTGTGAGGTCCCTGTAGTTGTTATTTGCCATGGCAGTTTGAGCTTGGTTCTCTGGAATGGTTTCTAGACCACAGTTCCAGAGGGTTTTCTTTAATGATCACAATCAGAATTGGTTCCCTTCAGTTACAACATACAATAAATTGTATGCAAGACAAATTAAATGCTCCTGTACTACCACAGCTGGCATAGTTTCCACTCTCTCAGCATGCAAGCCCTTGTGACCACAGTGGGAAGTTCACAGTCACCATGACTGGGTAAAAGCATTTCCCACAGCCAAAGGTTCTACTGACAGGGAGAAGGTTTGGAGAGAAGGTTGGGAGGGGTTTGCCCCATCCTCCCCAGCACAAGAACCAATATGTTCCCAGTACAGGAAAGGAAAATGCTATGCCTCCATGCCTGGCAGAGATTCTGCACAGCCTCCAGAGTGCTCTTTCACTTGCACACCTACACTGCAGGCCCAGGCTTCTGGTCAGTCCTTCTGACCATGGGAAGACTAGAAAATGGAGTCTGCAAAACAACATGAAAAGACCCAGTATTGCTGTCTCTGGTGATTAACAGCAGTCAAAGTAGTAAATGAAGCTACTAATTGCTCCTCTTTCCAGACCATAATCTTAAACACAACACTAACCAAAGCCATGGACCAGGCAAGTGGGTGATAAATGCATGTAATATATATAATATACATACAGACTAGAAACCCACAGCAATATTTTTTACACTCAAATTTTCAATTATGTGTTTACATTGCTCTTAGGCCTATTTCTGATCTTTGCTCATATTCTGACCAGACCAATTTATTTCCATTTCAGCTCATGAAGAGGTTCTTTAGCCTGTGGTAAAATATAGTGCAAAAAAATCAGTCTACTGAATTTGGAAAAACAAATTCCTTCCCAACAATCTGGCACATACTGATTCAAAAACCTACCCAGCTCCTTAAAACCAATCTGGTTAATAAAGGGCAACGAGACATATTTTGAGAGGGTCAGATGACTGTCACATTTCCAGCCATATGTTATCATTCCTTATGAAGATGCAAACTTATGGAAAAAACTAAGTCTTCTCTTAAACTTTTTTTGCACTTGCAGGGTAGAAGGGAAGAAGTCAACAGTCATTGAATGAAGATTTGTTGTCAAATTTTAGCATACTTTCATTCCAAGGTTTCCAGGGGGTAAAAATATGCCAGATGGATGCCAAGCAAGTATTTCTTCTACGCAAAATGCAAGACTCAGCAACACAAAATAATTTTCATCCTTTTCTGAGGCTCCCAGAAAAGTGGCTGAAAATATATTCTGTAGGGTTGTAAACCACGCTCCGTTTCCTGAGTGGTCTTCCCATAACTCCATCTCAAACCCTATTGCTCTTATCTTTTCGTGAAACTGTAGGGGCTGCTGTCAAATATTCCCATTTCAAATGCAAGATTTTGATAATTCAATGTGCATTTCTAAGAAAGTCATGTACTTTCAGGTTGCAGAACAGAAACAGGGCTTAGTGATCATTTCCCTGCTACCCAATCTGCTCTAAGAACATGTCCCTTGTGGTATCTCTTACATTCTGAGTCTTTATGGGGATTTCATGGCCTGTGGGGCATAGCTTTTTGCCATGACTCCTACAACTTTTCCATCTTGTCTCCTGTTAAAGTTTCTTAGATATTTTCTTAACTTTTCTTTTATTTTTTCTCCCTTACTGAGCACTACTTCTGGTATTAAAAGTGCTTGCAGCTGCTCTTTTCATGTTTGTGCTCCTATTCTTCACTGGTCTGCTGCAATCTCCTCTGTGCTGCCAGTATGTAGGTCAGCATCACTTTTGCTCAAGCCACTGTTAGAGAGTGATCTGGGCCTGAGAGTAAGTTCTGCTGATGAACTGGTTGTCTCTTTTGCCAAAAATTATTCTGCCTCTTATTAATTCTTCTTTTAACATTCAGTATATGCAATGTTCAGCAAAACTGTGATTTGCAGTAATAAAAGCTTCATCTGCTTGTCCTTGTTCTTGGCACCTCCTAGCAAATTTGGCCTTTTCATGTATTATATTTTGCTTGTCTGTGACATCGACTTCAAAAGTCTCTTTTTTTTCCATTTTTTTTCATCTTTTTTTTTTTTCTTTGGTGTGAGACACAGACAAACAACAGCAGCAGGTGTAGCCAGGGCAAATACCAAGGAAACTACATGATATTCTTATACCTTTCTGAATGAACTCCTGAACTTTTCAGCTTCAGCAGAAGTTAAGTCGCCAAAATCAATATTCTGCTTGTTCCTTTGTCTGCCCAGGAACCTGAAAGAAAATCCTCTGAAGAAGGGGCACTACAGCAGAAAGATAAAGCAGTAATGAGCTGAGAGGTGATGGTATGGTAATGGGTGGTTGCTTCTAATGATCTCTCTGTGCAGCAGAGTTTTAATACTCACCCACAACAGCTGTGGTAGATGACAAAGAGAGTTAGACAGCTCTGTGACATTAAGCCCTGTGTCAGCCTCTGCTGACACGTTGTCTTTTCACTAACAACTTTTGCCTTTTTTCCATCTTCTTCCATTGCAAGAAAGCTGTTAATGGCAGCTACAAAAGGCAGACACCTAAACGTGCATGTCATCGTGTAAGTTTTCCATGGTTTCAAATTCCAGCAGGTTTTTTTTTACTACTGTAAGGATTTCTATTTTTAGCTGCATATTAATTACAAGGAAATGTTGAAACTTTTTCCCTTTTGAATGTGTGTTTTTGTTGTTTTGGGATTTTTGGTTGGTTGGTTGGTTTCTGTTTTTTGGGATTTTTTTTAGTTTGGTTTGGGGTTTTTGGGAAGAAAATGCCTCCCATTTCATTAGAACCACAAGAAAAGAAAGCAAAGTGTGACTGTCAACTGTTCATGATATCAGCTGTGTGGCATCTTTCAGTCAAGTGTCAGAGGCATTAAGAAATTAAGCCTTACAATATAGCTACAAGAAAGGATTTTTTGGTAAGAAAGCTTGCTACTTGTGCTTCCAGTTTGATAGCATCATAATTTTTATGGCAAATAATAATACCAGCAATCATCATTGTCAGAAACACAATAAATCAAAACTGACTTATCTAAAAAAATGGGATTTCCCACAGGATATGTAATTTCAAGGCTGCAGCCTTGACTGAAGAGGATTGTTAAAGATTTTTCTGCAAAATCCTCAGGTTTAAAGTATTTTGCAAAACTCTGTGCTTGGTAAGAACATGTATAGCCCTCCATCAACCTTTCTATCTTTCCTTTCTCTTCATTTTTCATGTTGTCTGTATGAAGTTGATAGCAATTTCTGCATTCCTTTCAGTGATCAGAAGCAATGATCAGTCAAAGACAGAGCATCACATTCTATGTTTCACTGTCTGGAGCAAGGAGACAGCCCAAGAAGAATGAACACACTAAAAAAACCCTACATGATGAGTTTGTTTCTGTCTTTTCCTCTCCTTTGTGTACAATATAGCTCTCAGGAAGATTTCCATGTACATTTAGTATAAAAAGTGTGGTAGTCTCTTCTAACATCATGAAATTCAAAGAGATAAGGCTGGAACACTACACTTGAGAGCCTGACATTAAATAAACATGGCCCCTGGATAAATAGTTGGTACTTCAGAAAATGAGGCCACCTACTTAAGTGTTAAGTGTGGGTTTACGTGTCTCTTTCTATAAACAGCCAGGCTTGAACATATTTAACCCAGTGCATAAATCCTCAGATAATTAAACTGGACAGTGTATCTGTGCTTCTCTGGTACAAGAAAAAGGGCAACTGAAAACCCTAGGAGTGATTTGCTATGGGGAAAATATGAGATACATCTTCAGATAACCAGTTTGTCTTCAAAGATGCAAGGGGGAAGCCAAGATTTTTTGAGATTTCTGAAGTCCATCTTAGGTTTCAGTTGGAAGGAAGTATGAAGAGCTAAAATTTCAAGCCATATTTTTTCTAAAAATGTAGCTTTGGATGAAGCAAAGCTATTTTGATAAAATTAAAAATTATTCATTTAAATTTTTATTGTAGCATGTGCTTAAAATAGAATATAACAAAAACATTTTAGGCTAATTGGAAATCAGGAAGTTAATACGAAAACTACCTGTTTCTGCAGAGAATTTTTGCATTATTGAATCAGGATTCTCAATGGAAATTGTCCCTCAAAAATAAAAGTTTGATTATAACTACCTGAGGTCCAACACCAAGCAGGAAACTGAAGCCCTCATTTTCAAGATCATGTGAAGAGTGTTGTATCTTCCACTGTGTTACTGAGTGGGCAGACACAAAACTACAGTCATCATCCAGCAATGAACTTGCAAGGACTTTAATGCTGCCATTGTAACTGAAAGGAATTAGTAACAGCCCAGAGAGAGAAAGATGTTCTTACTTCTGCTACTTGAAACCAAGCATAAAGATAACTTGAAGAGTTAAACTGTAAATTAAAACTGATAATAGTTGTATAGGTCTGAAATTAATTATTGCAAAACTTTTTCTGTAACACAATCCAAAGTATATTTTAATTGGATTCTAATGTTTTCTTTTTTAAGGATACAGCTGGAGTTCCATCTGGCCTCATTTCTCGCAACACAATCTATTTTGTACTATAATGCTTCCAATATGGTAATTACTATTGCTGGTTGTAAAAAACCGTAAAGTTTCAGTCTGGACATTTTCATCTGTCCTTGCAATAAGGCTGACTCAACTTTCAGTATGCTGTTGCTCAGCATATTAAAAATTATGCACCACTGCAAACAACAATAAATAGCCAGACAAAAATATATAATTTCCTGGTATTTGAGCATATCCCTTAAAAACAGATGATTCAAATCCAAAAAGCATTAATTAAAAATGGAAATAAATTGTATTGAAATCCACTATTGGCTTTCTTAGTGGTAAAACCCAAATTCACTGCTTATGTTATTGTTTTCCACAAGGAACAACTGCATTTAGATCATTAGAAAGACAAAGTATTGAACAAGAGGATACTGAGTATGTTACCTATTCTAGCAGTATGCCTCCACCCTTGCACACCAGCTCCAAAGCAATGCCCCCCAACACAGCCAGGCTACTAAGGATATTTAGGGCCACTGTTGTTATGGCATGCAGAAGCTGTCCAACCTCAGGAAATCATCAGTCCAAAGGACAGAAGGAAATTTAATGTCCTGGAAGTTATTTCCTCTCTCTGTTTAATCTACAAAGACTGTATGGTTTTTTCTACAGTACACTAAAGTGCTTGGAGACAAAGTCACATCCATTAGGCCTAGCTGGACAGAGAAATTGTGTGTAATAGGAGTGTAATAGACCTCTTGTGCTGTGATAGATAATGCTGCTGATGGACTAAAGGCACAAAGGGGCTGAAGTGATCTGGACCAGCCAGGACATGCAGGTAGTGACAGCAACAAAACATATTTTAAGCACCACTTGCAAGCTGGAGTAGTTCCCAATGCAAAACGTGTACATGTGCCACATGACCACAGTGAAACTGGTCCTTTTGCTGTTTTAATTATCAAGCACAGAGAATATTTTTTTCAAATTACAGCTGTGCCATGTATTCATGTTCTGTATGTAGAGGATGAAGGCTACAGAAAATGTTAGACTGTTTCCTCCATGCCCCTCTCAAACCATCTCCAACATCAGGCATATGGGGCAAATCAGGGAGTAAAGCTACAGGAAGCCAAACTCACTATGAGACTTCCACTTGTGCTTCCCTGGGGCTGTATCTTTCCAGAGATCCTGAAGATAGTCTGTAGGAAAGAGGAGGCAGTGTTAACCCCTCTGTAGTGTCACAGGAGGTCAGCTCCCTGTAATCCAGCTTGGGCTAGTTATTTATTGCCCATTTCAGTACCATAAGGGTCCTAGGATGAAAGCTCACGTAACCTTTGTTTCACATTATATTTGCAAGGAAATGTCTGGAGAGCTGAGTACTGGAGCTTAACCTGTGTACTATGCTTTAAGAGGCCTGCAGATGGATGAGCAGTGAAATGTGTTGTTTTCTTCATCCCTTTGGTGGCTTCATTTGAGGGAATAGAAATGAGCCTGTCTATGTCATACTAATGTCCACAAAATTACAGATATTACTGTCTCT
The DNA here is from genome assembly GCA_013401135.1 of Cettia cetti. Taxonomy (NCBI): domain Eukaryota; kingdom Metazoa; phylum Chordata; class Aves; order Passeriformes; family Sylviidae; genus Cettia; species Cettia cetti. The sequence continues at coordinate 9,250 of VZUI01064952.1, read as the reverse complement.
ACAACCTCAGCAACAAGGATGGCTTTTAAAAAAGCGCCATCTTGATATTTAGATTTATTAATTTTCCTGCCTAAGGTGATTCAGTTTGGGCTTAAGTGTATATATTTTCAGGCTTTACATGTTCAAGGTTTTGTGAGTGCTTTGGGAGGTTTTTTTATTATTTTTAGAAATAAGTCTGTTTCCACTTAGGAAAAAAACAGGCATTTGGTGCATAGGCCATAAGGAGGGAGGGAGGGAAGGAGGGAAGGAGGGAAGGAGGGAAGGAGGAAGGTTGGTTTTGCAATTCATTTATAGGGTTTCACATTCATGTTAATGTTTGATTTCAGTGATTGAACACTGCTTTGAAAGGAGAAATGTTCAAAACCCCGGAGACCAGTGTTTCCAATCAGAGCAACTGGAACTTGAGTCCAGAGTGCAAACGTTAATGAAGATATGCTTGCAGAGCAGCTACGAACCCAGATAGATTCTCAATGAAAAATATATCTGAGTCAGTACTTGTAACAAATTTATGCTCTTTACCATTTGGACTAAGTTCTTGTACTGAGTTAAGAGATTAAGGGACAGATTCCGGCTGGTGCAAAGTGCTGTAGTAGAGTGCTTTCAGCAAAGAGTTGAGTTTCTGAGCAAATAATCCACTGTGAAGTACTGCCTTACTGCAGCCCTCACCTCAGGGGCTAATACACTCTAGCCTGTAATTACTGAGAGCTGTCTATCCAGTTTGGAAGTGTTCTGTTGAAGAGGGAAACATTTAATCCTACTCAGTATCCTGTTGGTCAGGTCATTATGAGTGGGCACATGGCAGGCAGCATTTTGCCTTTCTGGGAAACTGTCTGTACTTTGTATAGAAGGTCCATTAGTGGAATACACATGGGTTCAGTTTCAGCAGGGACTGTTTTCCTATGTGAAAGGTGTTGGTGTTTCTAGAAACCAGAACATACTGTCCCTCTCTTCCTTGTGATTAATAACTAGGTCATTTGAAGAAAACAGGGTTATTTTCCATCATGCCAGATGAAGAGGAAATTAATTTCAAGAACATAATGGTTTTAAACTGACAGTAGGCTTAGATAGACATTAGGAAGAAATTCTTCAATGTGAGGGTGGTGGGGCACTGCCACAGGTTGCCCAGAGAAGCTGTGGAGGCCCATCCCTGGAAGTGTCTAAGGCCAGGCTGAATGGAGGAATGTGGTCTAGTGGAAGGTGTCCCTGCCCATGGCAGAGGAGTTGGGACTAGATGACCTTTAAGGCCCATCCCAACCCAAGATATTCCATGAGTCTATGACAACATGGGAGCTCTTCTATCTCAGACTCAAAGGTCCACACAGCCCACTATCCTGTCCACTACAGTGACCAGGGGCAGAGAAAGGATGTAAGAAATAAGGCTGGTACACAATGGCATGACTTTGGTCTGACCCTCCTGAGCCAAGACTTCTTGATAGCATAGAAGGAATTCCAGTTATTTCAAATGAAGTTTTATTTCTATTACTCAGAATAAAAATTGAATCCAGATCTTAAATCTGTACATCTGCAGATTACTGATTCTTTCTACTTGGTGAAATACCTGAGGGGGAAAGGGAAAATTTTTTTTGTTGTCATCTAATTAAGCTCTGCAAACATTTTTTTCCTCCCTTTTAATTATTGTTTTGTGCCATTACTAACTACCAGCTTCAAACATGGGACTTCTAAACTGCAGATTCCTTACAGCACTCAGAGATTTAGCTGCCCAAACAGCTTGAATTCAAATAAGGGTGCTATATTTTTCTTCTGGTTTTGTGATCTGATCAGAATTGTGATCAGTACCAGAAAATAATCAGATCCCTGGATACTTCCCCAGGGAGCATGCAACGCATGGATGTCCCAAGGGAGCATACCACCTGGGTGATTATCCAGACAGTCCCCTGGAAATAACTGAGGTTGAACCTTAGGGTCAAATGTCAGAAGATCAGCCTACTAGCAAATCTAGGAGCAGCAGCAGCTTCCTGAAAGAAACGCCTTCAATCTAAGCATGTGACTCTTCTCTCACAGCAGTCAAAACCCCAGGAAGAGGCAGTAGGGATTTCTCCTTTACCACGTTGCTCATTAGGGCTTATTTCTTTTGTTGCCAACTGAGCTGGCAGCTCTTTCTGTTAATGGAACTGGGAGAATAACAAACTCAGAGACTCCTATGTTAAAGTCAGAATTTTGCCTTTTGCTTTTTGTTAGAATGGTTTGTTCCTCTCTGCTTCTACCCTCTTTTCTGTGGCTTCCTCCTACTTGGCTTTAGCAGTGTTTATTTACAGACTGTGCAACAATGACCAATCAGATATTCGGGCTCCTTTCTACCAAGCTTTTTTGTTATAAACCCCCAAAAGTCTTCACCTCAAAACCTACATGTTGGCTTTACAGTCTTTGTTCTACAAGTCTTTTGAAGGTCCAGGGACTATTTCTAGGGGGTCTAGGAAAAGAGATAAGAAAAGGCAGCCTATCACCAGCTCATTCAGTGTCCTTGAACAGGGCCCTCACATTTCCCAGAAAATTGTTCATTTATACACAAATCAAAAAGGTTGAAATTACAAGTGTACTCTACAGCCATGAGATATGAAATGTTAAGAAGAAAGAAAAATTATATAATCACTCCTTGATGACAGAGAGAGTCACAGACCCTGCAGCATAAAGGAATAAATCACTGTCACACAGGTGAGATCAATGCCCAGACTCACAGAGAGGAGCTGCCTCCCACTAGTCTCTGAGGACTCTGAGGAAGCCAGGGTATTTTTCAGTCTTGCCCCTCTGGGAGAAGATAACCACACCAGAGGTCCTGCCAGCAGTGTTTTCATTCAGCCTCTGCCATGACAGAGAGCAGAGGTTTGTTCTCAGCCCTAACACACCATGGAGCTTAACAAGTCTTAGCACAGAAAGCTGTTCTCAGCCTCTGCTCACTTCCTCAGTTCTTGCCCCTTTGCTTCCTCTGTTTCTTTCTTCCTGCTACTTCATTTTATTCCCCCACACTCTTGTTGTCAGATAATATCTCCTGCACTTTCCTAGACTCATCAAAGATGTCTTAGTATTAAAGGTGTGATTTGTAAGAGCAAATTGTCAATTCTTTATCAAAAAAGCAAATTAGTTGGGATTTTAAAGCTGCTCAATAAACAAACAGCTCAACACAATTTGGCAGTTTTCAAGGGAAACTTGACCTTGCTGAGCTGAGTTATTGCATTCACATTCAAGATATTCCTCTATGGCATGAAGAGTGTGCAGACAAAAAAAAAAAAAAAAAAAAAAAAAAAAGTAATGGGGTAAAGACAAGTTTAGGAGAAGTTGTTTTCTCTTTCTTCACGTAGCATGCTATTCTAGCTTTACCTAATTTGCCACATATCTATGACTGAACACTGTGAAGCTCTTGATTGTTTCACTAAGGTGTAATGATTTTCTTAGCTATCACAGCTGTATATTACATGCAAAATTCAGAATGTACTAGGATTATAAACCAGAGATAGATCTCAGCTTTGAGTCTGTGGGCTATAAAGAATCATGGCAAATAATCCATGTTTACTTGGTGCGGTTTTTATTCTTTAAACTCTCTGTCATTTTCTCCTTCAAAAGTCAAAGAAGAAAGGATTGGACAGAATTAAAACTTGGAGACTAATAGGATTCCAATTTATTACAATATCCAGGCTATACTGTTCAAGAATAATTTAAAGATCCCAGTCAACATTTATTAAAACTGTAGAAAGCTTTTAAGCAAAACATTTGCAAACTTGTTGTTGAGTGTTTCTTCTTTCCAAAACATTTGCAAATTTGTTGTTGAGTGATTCTTCTTTCCAAACTCAGAGCAGAAAATTCACATACTGTGTTTGCTATCAGTTTCCTTGCACTTAAAGAAAAAATAAATGCCAGGTTTCTAATTGCCAGAGGGATGAATTAGTCATTTGCAGTAGAAAAAGGAATAAAGAAGTCTTTAAATTATTAAATAAATGAATGTCACCCAAATCTTGCTAGGTAGAATGAGAGAATTTAATATCCAATGGCTCAGAGATTTGAATTTCACATTACTCTGGAGAAATAATGACACCTCTATGTTTAAGTTTGCAGCTGCAACACCCAAGGTAAATCTAATTTTTATTTTCTTTGCAATACAAAGAAATAGGAAGGAGTGCTCTTGTGACTTGACATCTCTGGAGTTGTAGACATGCTATGTGACTGCAGGAGTCTTATGGCACTTGGTCAGTGATCTTGCTTCTCATGTGGTGGTAAATCTTTTCTTGGATACTGAATGTAGTATATGGGGATCTCAGAAGTGTGAGGGACAACCTGCAAATCCCTTTGCATTATGTTCAGACCACTTCTTTTTTGTGACAGTGAGAGAATTCCCAAAATGTTTTTACACATTCATATTGACCTGTGGCTGTATTGACCTGTGGCTGTATTTCCCTGTGCTGGCTCTCTACAACAGGATGAAACTAACCTGAATTTTTCTGAATAGACTGGCTTTGGAGATAATCCTAAAGCATATCAGGAGCTGAAGCTGTTTCCATTACTAGCTACACACCTCTCATGTAAACAAGTTCAAAATTTTAAGATCAAAATAAACCATAAGTCTTTGTAGGTTAAGAAATGAGCTTAGTTTTTTGCTGAAGAGTTAACCCACTCATCATTTTGGGTTTTGCTGAATTTATGGAGAATGGAAATAGAAACACCTTTAGGAGCTGAGTATCACTTTTTTTTAAACAGAGTGTGAATTTTAAGCTGCAAAAGAGGAGAAAAGTCTTCTCTGTTCTAGGAAACACTGCCTATGCAAGAGTTACTGATAGAAATGTACCTGGGAAGGAGCATCTTAGAAACAGAATCCCTAATTCTGACTTGAATCACCTCATCTTCAACTGTGTTTCCAGCCTGTAGGAAGTTCATCCTAAGGCTGTGTTTTCCCCATCTAGTTTGCTCAAAAACACACATCTTGGCTCGGTGAAAAAGCAGTCTGAGAAACTAGCCAGCACAGATTTTTTTAAAGAACCTTCATGTTGTCTGAGAATTTTTTTGAGTGGTTGCTGCTGAAAAAAAAGATTCTCTGTAAATAAAGCCACTGTAACAACTTGGGTCACTTTTGAAAGCAGCTGTGAAATGCCTTTCATGAATTGTCTTAGCACACCAACAAAGCTATGTAGAAATAATTGCCAAGTTTGGATTTTGTCTTGTGTTCCCGTCAATATTCCTGTATTTATTTCAAATTGGCAGGGAGTTTCTTCATGTTTTTTGTATTTTGCCATAAAGACAGGAAACCTCTTTCAACCCTGTTTAAGGACTCAACTACCTACATGACATGAATGGTCACCCATGAAACACAATTGAATTTAGTTTGTATCTTCTACTTTTTCTTTCTCAGAAGCTGTTGCTGTAGAAAGAAATGCAATGCCATTAGCTCTGTACTGATTGCTTTGGAGGCAGGCAAGACAGCAGAGTGAAGAGAGTTCTGAGGTCTTTAGAAGACCTATTTTGAAATCAATGTATCTTCTACATGTACATACTTGGGTTTAATCCTACCAAGAAATCACCTGGAGTAAAATTTTTCAAGGTGTTTAACACCTTAAGCTCAGAGAGATTTTCTTAGTGCAATCTGATTCCAATACAGTGATTTCATGCTCTACAGGTTTACAGTGACTGTAAAAGGCCTGCACGGTTTTGAAAATGCACATGGTGCCTGTCTGCAGCTCTGGATTCCTACATATCTAGTAGAATTTGCTCTTCATGCAGCAATATTCAATAGCCATGGAAAGAATTTATAGCCTCTATCAAATTTTTCTAAACAGAAGTTCACATGAAAGATCCTGCCCTCAACAAAGGCATGAGCTGGCAAGCCAATAGACAGTCCCAGCACTATGACTGGTGGCTTGATGGGATCAGAGGTGATTAACACCCTAGGGGATGAATTGCCCTTCTGGCCTTCTTTGGGCTGAGCTTCACATTTCTGCAATAAGAATTACTGAAGGTGAAAAAAACACTCAAAATTATTTATTGATTTCACATTTCAGGAAAAAAATTCAAAAAAATTTTCTGATCCTTTCAAATAACTTAGACTAAGAAAACATTTTGAAAAAAGACAAAAAAAAAAAAGGTGGGGGCAAGGAAAGTGTCAAAGCCAGGCTTCAGCTTTTTTCATACATTGAAAGAATAAGAGGTCTACTAGTGCCTGGATTATTTGAGTCTTATTTCCATTGTGTTTTGGTGCGATGCCTGCACTTGATAAATAATAAATTATGCTACTGCTGCTTGTGAGGGACCAGGATTCTCTGTCATGGAGCATGGTCTTTACCATGGTCTGCTTTATAGGGAAAATAATGCAGAGATTGAAGGCCCCTTTGAGCTGCTCTAGAGCTCTGACTCATCAGCAACGTGGCTGCACCAGAGTTTGAATTCTGATGGACAACTCTGCATCACTGCTTCCACTGCATGTAGGTGCCTATTGGTTGTTGTAGGATGCATTGAGCAGCACCTACTGGGGATGGTATCCTGCATCTGTTCCTGGCATCAGCAACACAGCTGCTCTCAAGTGTGTGGACGCTGGGAACAGCTGGAGAAGAGCAGGCTGTGAGGAGGAGTTGCTGCACCGTGCTGTTCTCCACACGGCTCTTTAACATCCCATAAGCTGTAATTTTGAGTAACAGGAACTGAAGGGATAGTACAGAGAACACTGGTGTTTCTTTTTGACTGGAGTGAGCAGGTGGATAGGGAAATAACAATACAGAAGGAGGAGGTTTCATTAAGTGTCCCTAGCTGTTGTTCTAGCCGAGAAAGCAAGTAGCAATTTGACAAGAAACTTAACTTGTGCCAGCTTATGTGATCAACGGTTGATATTCAGCACCTTGGGACTTAATTCCAGTAAATTTGAAATATGGTTTATACAGTGGGAAAAAAAACTAGGACAGACTCCTGTCCCTAGTGAAAGACAGTCTCAGCAACGCAGCCATGACAAGAAAATCTGCTTGTGCACAATAAATTACACAGTGCTCTCAGCTAGCTGTACATATTGCAGCCTGTGCTGGTGTGATGTGAGGGAAGCACAAACAGTATCATTCTTTATAAGGATCTAATTCAAAGAATTAATTGTGAGATACAGGAAACTGAAGAGAGCAAGAGGAAATGGAGAGGGGGAGTGGATAAGGCCTTTGACTTTGTGTCTTATACCCTAGGCCTCCAGTCTGAAGTGAATCAGCTGTACAAATCTATGTGGGCCAGCCTTGGTAACCTTGCTACCTTAAAGCTGTTGGCTTTGGAGGTGAACACTGCCCACTGCTTTGTTCTGCACCCAGTTTAGCTCACACTTCATTTTGATTCACCAGTATGCAATCAGCTTGAACAATCCAAGAAGCTGAATCCACAAATAAATAATATTAATAAAAATTAGACATCCCATTCTCTCTCCAAGTCTACTAGCACTCCGTTTCCAACTGAGGAACATTATCACTGGGCTGCATTTTATAGCTCTGAATTTTCTCCATCCCTTTTAGAATTCATTGTGGTCATGGGTTTCACAGCTGAAAAAGATACCACATAAAAAACATTCAATTTTTTCTGCTTGGTATTTTCTTTGCTTGTTTGCTACCTGAGCAATATTATTGTCTGCTTGCTAGACTTTGCATTATGCAATAAGACTTCTAGGGAGATCAAAGTTACACGGGGAGTGAAGGACAGTACCCTCTGTCTCTTGCCACTGGTTTCTTCCCATCTTATAATGACCTTCTCACTCAGACTGGGGAGATGACATCTTGTAGAAAGTTGCACTGATGCAAAAATATCAGGTACATAAGTTTCAGTTTATGGATTAAAATTAAGAAGGAAATAAAGTTTTATCAAATGTGCAAGTGCTGGCTTACAAACCCAGTGCTTTTACTGGTACATTGACTTGCTGTCTAATCCTTATTCCTATTTTACAGTCTCCATATTAAGTGAAATTTCCACAGCCCCAATTCCTGTAATTATTTTCTCTTAGTTCAGGAAAAGAAGACAGGTGAGAACTGAATCTATAAGAAAGCAGTAAACTTTAAACATGTTATTGATAGCAGGTATAGGCTGACTTATGAAATTATGAAAATATATAGATGATACAGTTCTGGAAATAGTACTGTATTTGTGAACAGCTCAGGGATTTAATGGAATGATTAAATCTAGTGATTAAATTTTCTAATGCAAAACCTGCTATTAGGAATGGCTGAGCAATACATATGTTCTGAAGCATAGCTTCCAGTTTCTCCCATGACAATCAACACAAGAGATTAAAATTTTAAATGTGTGACTTGTTATTTAAAGAAAAAGCAGAGGCATTGTCTATTATTATTGAATTTGATGGTTTGTCACAGCTTTAAGATAAATGAGGAAGAAGTACAAATACAACACAATAATACACAAACAAAGCTAAATGCAAATGAAAGAGTTGAGCATTTCTTAAGGGCTGAGAGTTGTCAAATCTGCTCCCACCATTGTTGCAAGTATCATTTCAAGTATCTAAAGGATTTCAACAAAGAAAAGTATGAGAAATTGATTAGAGAAAGCATCTGAAGAAATAGGAGGCTATTAAGCAAACAAGACTTTAGAAGGGAAATCAGGAAAAAAAATCCCCATTATTGTATTTTCCCAACTGAAGAAAAATTTCCCAGAGGAAAATCTGTAATCTCTCTTGTTGAAATGATTGAAAGTGAAGTTGAGTTAAGTACAGGCAGTCTTATATAAGGATATAATTGGCTTTCACACTGTACTTTTATTATTCTGTGCTACTATTTCCATCATTTTGTGCTCTACAATTGCCGTCAATAGCAAGACAGAAATCAACCTTACAAAAAAGAAAGAATCCACTGCAAGAATAAACAATTAGCTCTTTCCCTAAAGGTTTGTCTCCTCTACAGTATATTTATTTTTAATAGTTTAGTTACAGAAACCCAGAGGCTGGAGCTCTCCATCTTTTACAAGCTAAAAATTGTGCACTCATTTAGAAACTGAGAAACTCCCAAGGGGACAATGACGACATGCTTCACCTTAATTTTAAACAGACAGTTCCCAGGCAATGTGTCCTTCTGTTCGTGGTGGGACACAGCAGACCACACCTCTGGTCCCTGCTCTCCTATTCCCTAATCCCTACTGTATTTGGATTAGGGAACCCCTGAGCATGATCCAGCTGTGCCCAGGTGACCAAAAAGGCCAATGGCATACTGGCCTGGATCAGCCCTGGTGTGGCAGCAGGAGCAGGGCAGTGACCGTCCCCCTGTACTGGGCACTGCTGAGGCCA